>CAJUYG010000818.1:106358-147368 GCA_910591675.1 Galerucella calmariensis
AAAATGAGAAAAAACCTCTCCGATACCATTGTTAACCCTCAAAACGTGTATAAATTATAACTTTGACGCTAAATTTTTGATAGTAAAACTGTTTGCGGAGAAATAAGAAGGAAATAAGTAGATTCAATTTTTTATACTTTTCTCAATTATTAAGAGCAATTTTGAAAAAATCTATATACCTATATATAAATCTATTTGTTTTTAGGAAAGACGAGTTTTGAAATTTTTTGCTTAGCCGGACCTGCATTATCTTCCTGCAGATGTTTTCGATGGTTATTACGTGTACAAATTTGGAAATAATATACAGGGTAACTTGGAAGTTATGAGGTCCGAAAGAAATAGGATAAATTCATAAAACACCCTGTATCTCGGTTATAAAGTGCAGAAGACACATTTAATATGAGTTTTTGGATGCACAAAAGTGATCCCCGTCTACAGTCAAAGTTAGGCCCTTTCCCAATGAAACACCCTGTATATTCTTAAAAATCCCCACCAAAACCAACCCAAGGTGTGAAAATATTATTATGATATAGGGTATCGGTTATAGGTTATCAAACCTAGAAATAGAAAATAATTCTCAATTTGAGAATAGAATGATAGACGAGAAAATTAATGACATTTTGGTTAAAGCATGGGGTAGGTACTTTGTACTGTGATAATTGATAATTTTTTAATAAAAGTAAATATATAATAATAATGATAATATTTTATTTAGGTACATGATATAGGACAGGTCAAACAGAAAAGAGGACATTACCTCAAATACTACTTACTTATTAAACAGTTAAATCAAAATCGTGAAACGTGAACTTTGCGTTCAACCTTTCAGCTTTTATATTTATCATTGAATTTCTTAAGAATGTTGGTTTTTGGTGGAATAGTCCATAGGTATTTCCTGAAAATATTGCTTTCGAAGAATCAATAAATTATTTCACTTCTGTGATTTGTGGTGAAATAAACTAGTAGACCAAAAATCAATATTTTTAACGTAGTTTTACCGCGAAATTTAAAATTTTTGAATTGTCTTTAAATAAGATCGGAGAAAGTACCGGCATGTTTTCCTTCATCGTCTGTAAAAGTAAGTCAACAACTCTGCAGTTATCCATTCAATTATTTTAACACCAGTTTTAAGTAAAAACTAATAGTTCCGTTAAACTTCAAGAATCTGGATTACTGGTATATTTTACATTATTGTTACCTCCACATTATGAAATTTCTTGGTGTGAGAATTAATATGTACCTAATAAGTATTTTTTAAACAAAATGGCTACCCACTTTGGAAGCCACATGGGTATACCTTTCCTCTCCTATCTAGCTAAGTTTAATATTAGATATTTTCAGTTTTAGATGCTAATTCCTTATTCTTCAATATAAATCAGATATTTGTCTAGCATGAATCCTTAAGCTCAATAAGTAAATGGTATTTATTGAGTTGGACAGATATCGTTGTGAGCTTCAATTTTTTTGTCACATTTTTCATATACCGGTTCATTGTTATAGTACAGTTTCCTGGAACACAATTCTTGGCATACAAGTTCTTGGAATACCTAACAGTTTTTGGAGTTTCTTCACAATTTCTTGGAGTACCTAACAAGTTCCTGGAGTACCTAAACAATTCCCTGGAGTAAAAAGTTACCTGGATACAGTTTCCTGTAATAAACAGTTTCCTGGAGTGAAAAGCTACCTGGATACAGTTTCCTGGAATGAACAGTTTCCTGGACTAAAGAGTTACCTGTATACAGTTTTCTGAAATAAAAGTTTCCTGGGATACAAGTCCCTTTGGAGTAACAAGTTTCCTGAATACAGTTTCCTGCATACAGTTCCATGGAGTAAACAGTCCATGAGAATACATCAGTAGTACCTACATAAATAGTTACAGCACAACTTCATATTCACACACAAAATTTCTAGTGTGCTAAGTATTTTTTCCATTGCTACTCACCTCTTCTTTTTGTGAATTCCATGACCGATATTATATACATTTTTTTACTCAGATAGTTTTATTTACTATACAGAAACTTTTTCTTTTTTTCGAATTAACAGATTAGAAGTGAGCTAACCTTTAAATTTGATTTCGTTTCTAATTTTTTTCTCAGTGGCGTCCTAAAATTGCCTTTTCTTTTTCTGGTTTTGCTTAAATACATTTTTTTTAAGATCAATAAGGTAACAAAGCCCTGCGAGCTGGCTAAGTTCACTACCAAATTTAATTGGTTAGTTAGTCAAGAACCTGCAGTAATTATCCTCATTTTTATTCCAACGTCACTCAATCACATTATTTGTTTCATTGGCGCTCAATGTCAGCCAACAATCTGGTTTCATTGGCGTCCAACTAAAGTCAAATCAAAATTTTTGTTTAAAAGCTCTGTTACATCATAAAAACATCCGACAATTCAGTTTTTGTTTGAAAACATTGAAATTGTTTTCATCTCTTATACAGATGGGTGAATGATTCAGGAATTGAATTCCTTTATAGACAGGACTTCTTTCAAACAATGACGTTTGATGTTTTGGTTTGCCAGATTTGGTTGGGTAAGCATGGAAATCGGAATTAAGACTAAAATTACTTTTTGCAAATAATATGCACTAGTAGATGTAAATAGAAAAAAAGTTAGAGTACCGAAATCTTTGAAATGATTTTTGCCTGTTTCTCTATAATCTAAAATTAGACGAACAATCCCTTTTCGAGAAATAAAAATCCTTGAGGCATCTACCGCACCCCCCCCTCATAGAATGAGATTATGAAAAATATGGGAGTATTATTGCGTAATAAACATTGATCAATTGACTAGTTGTAAATATATTTTTTAGCTGTAATATTGCAAAGTAACTGCTATTTAATTTTTCACAAATGTGGTTGATATTGGTATTCCAGCTCATATTTCTATCAAGGTAGGTTCCTGGAAATTTTGTGGAAAAATGAACATCAGTACCCTTAACTGAGATACAGCATTTTTCAAGAATATCTGTTCCTCTAGAGAAATGCATGATGATGATTTTTGATACATGGAAATTGAATAAACAGTTTATGTCGCAGAAGTCGTTTCTATTACTATTAATATTGTAACCAGAAACTATGAACATATCAGTGTTTTTAATTCCAGTAAATTGCCAAATCCGGTAATTTGACAAATCCAGTGGATTGTCGAGTTCTATAATATTAAGAGATACCACTGTTAGATGCCTGGGAATTTTGTAAATGGATACTTTCAATCATGTTGAAGTTTGATTTACTATATTGCTAAAGAATTGTCTGTCTATTCTCTATGATCTATTCCGCTTTTTAAATGAATCATAACTTTTTGAACATTCCATATCATCAGACAACGATACGTAAATTCTTGGTGCTAGATAATTAGCATTTTTTGACCAATAATTCTCCTACAGTGTGAGAAAACGATACTTTTATATCCTCCATTTTTGTAATAATGCCCACAATGTACAAATTTTATTTCACTTTGAAATAAAAATATCAATAAAAGTATATTGAATAAAAAGTTGACGTACATCTTTTACCTGAGCATCTATGATATACAGCTGGTTTGATGGATATAAAATATTATTGCGGAAAAAGATTTTCAAAGAACATATATTAATTCCGTTGACTCAAGAATTTCCAAATATCCAACTTTTGGAAGATTGCCTCCTATGTTTTCACTTTATGCAGATCCCACCTCAAATGTCGATCAATTTATAATACCAAAATATTTTATTATTTCTGTTTCTTCAATGAAATTCGTTACTTCGATGTCCAGTGGCCCCAAATTAGGTTAGCCAGTTATGTGGAATATCAAAGTTTAGTAATTTGTTTTACTGCAGTTAGGAGTAAGTTTGTTCAATTGTAACCATCTAGTAAAATTAGGAAAATTAGTTCATATTTTATTTTCCGGATCTTACTATGTGGAAGAACTATAAAGTACTACATTGTCATCTGCAAAGCTGATGATCTCACCCTGACTATCCAAGTGAAGCATGGTATCAAACTATAAAAGGAATAAAAGTGGGCCAAGAAAGTTTGCCTGAGGTACAAAATGTGTGATTTTATGTGGTGCACTCATTACACCATCGATATGAACCATTTAATCCCTATCCGATAAAAAACTTCCTATGAGTTTGTATGTATTGCCTCCAATTCCATACTTTCCCAATTTATTCAGTAGCAATTTATAACAAACAGTGTCAAATGCTTCGAGAGATAGAAGGAGACACATACAGCAGGATTATTCCTGTCAAGCAAATCATCAACAAGGGACCCTATATATCATCGCATTTTCAGTCGACCTAGACTCTCTAAAGCCATACCGACGATCGAATAAAATTAATTTCTCTTCACAACTCTTGGAATATTAGTTACTAGTGATACAGGCCTGTAATTAACCATTTCTGTCTTTTCTCCACTTTTGTATAGGGGCTTAACTATACCAAATTTTTGGAATTTTTGGAAAGGATCCCGTGCTAAGACATTCATTTACCAGGTAAGTTGATGGACTTGCAATTTCATTGGATATTTCTCTTAGTTTTCCAGACGTTATGCTATCGAGACCAGTTTATTTTCAAGGTCTCAGCTCCTTTATTGTATCAATAATCTCAGCTCCATTGGTAGGTTCAAGGAACAAAGTACCTTCCGGAGAGTTTGTATTTTCTGCAAAATGTGTCACCTCGTGAATGTTACTAGCTCAATTTGAGCCTAATGGGCTCGTTTACTGAAATTTTTAAATCATTCTCAACTGTCGTAAATAGGGGAGATAATCCTCTCGAAGGTCACAATAGGCCTTCAAGAGAAAGTATTACAATGGCCAAACACATTTGTAGTAACAATAGGTTGAAATGGGCTATGAACACCTTTTTACACCTTCCAAGGAACCAGGAGCAGATGTAATTTTCCCAGCATTGCTCCAGAAAGGACAAGACGAAATTCTACCGCATCTGATTAGAATCATTCGCAGCTTAGAACTGGGTTATATACCTGAAGCATGGGGAAGGGCAATAGTAACCTTCATTCCAAAAACTGGAAAAAGGGACACAAGAAACCCCAAATCCTTTAGACCAATTAGTCTAACATCGTTTGTACTCAAAACGATGGAAAAGGCTATTGATAACCATATGAGAACGGAAATCCTAGAGAGACTACCTCTCCACCCATGTCAGCATGCTTACCGGGCAGGCAGATCTACGGAGACTGCACTGGTACAATTGACGGAGGATATCCGAGGTGCTCTAGACAACCAAGAAACTGTAGTATGTGCATTTTTGGACATAGGAGGAGCTTTTGACAATACTCCACATGAGGCAGTCAGAAGAGCATTGAACAGAAGAGGTGTAGATAGCACAACATCCAAATGGATGTCGGAACTGCTCACCACAAAAATAGCAGAGACGAGGACGAGCAAAGACATTGTCTCCATCTGCACTACCAGAGGATGCCCACAGGGAGGAGTAGCATCCCCATTAATGTGGAGTCTGACGGTTGACGAACTCCTGTGTGGTTTGACGGATCTCGGTATATCCTGCCAGGGATATGCCGACGATATTGTCGTAACAGCCAGGGGAAAATTCGAAAACACCCTTTGCGATATTGTACAAAAGGGTCTGAACTATACAAATAGCTGGTCTAGGTAAGTGAGACTTAGCATCAACCCCACTAAAACCATCCTGATAGCCTTCACTAAGAAAAGAAAACTCAACCTCAAAACCATAAAACTTGATGGGAACGAGATTGAATGGAGACAAGAAGTCAAGTATCTAGGTTTAACTTTAGACAGTAAACTCCTGTGGAACAAACACGAAAAGGAGATTACATACAAGGCAAAAATGGCTATAATGGTGTGCAGAAATCTGGCAGGAGCAAACTGGGGCTGTAACCCAAAAATCCTAAGCTGAATGTACACTGCCATAGTGAGAGCAATCATCACTTATGGAGCCATTGCCTGGTGTAGTGAAACTAGCCTATTGACGACGAAAATTCAAAGACTAGCCTGTATATGCATTACAGGAACAATGAGAACATGCCCAACGGCAGCCATGGAAGTGATTCTCAACCTCACCCCTTTACATATGGTGGTGGAAAGTGTTGCAGAAAGAACAAGATACAGACTAAGTAGAGAGGGAATCATTAAAAAAAAAACACCTCCCCACTTCTTAGAAATCAGACAACCTGGGACATGCCACAAGACGGTATGATGAAAAAATATAACTTTTCAAAGAAATTCGTTACGGAAATGAGCAACAAGAAGGAATGGGATCCAAATACCATTACCAGACTTGGAAAGAATGCTATTCAATGGTACACAGACGGCTCAAAAGCAATAGAAGGAACTGGGATAGGAGTGTTCGGGCCAGGAACCAAACACTCTAAAAGCTTGGGAAAAACCCCAAGTATCTTTCAAGCGGAAATCCACGCCATAAGAAAGTGCGCCCAGTTCAATATTGATAAAGGATACAGCAGACAAAGGATTATCATAATGTCGGATAGTCAAGCAGCCATTAAGGCACTGAGCTCTTGTGTAATCAGTTCCAAAATGGTGTGGGAATGCCTAGACAAACTCAATGAACTGGGCGAGAACAACATGCTATGGATTCCAGGACACACTGGAATAGAAGGAAATGAAATAGCAGATGAACTAGCAAAGAGGGGGACTGAAATACCTTTCTGGGGGCCCGAACAGTTTTGCGGAATCAGCCCCAATGTAATATTGGAAGAAATAAGTAAAGCCGAGAAAAAGAGAAGATCTGATTATTGGAAATATCTAGTGAGGCTTATACAATCAAAGACTCTTCTGGGTGACTACAACCTGTTGAGATCAAAAGAATGCATAGGTCAAAGTAAAACTGCGCTAAGAGTTTTGACAGGGATCCTAACGGGACATTGTCGCCTGAATGGGCACCTGAAAAAGCTCAAAATAGTGGAGGAAGAAGAATGCAGATTTTGTGGAATGGAAGAAGAAACCTCCATCCACATACTTTCCAACTGCACAGCACTCCAGAATCCTAGAGCACAGCACCTGGGAGATTACTGGATAGAAGAGGAACATTTGCCTAAGTTGAAGCCTGCAGACATCCTAAAATTCCTCCGGGAAATAGGAATAAAGGAACTACTAGTTTCTGAGACTCTCTTCAGAAACTGAGTAGAAGTAAGGGGGCACAATAGATCTTTTAGGTCTCAGTGAATGTCACCCCAAAAATCACACATACATACATACATATAACTGTCGTAAAACAAAGTATTAAGGATAAAAATATGATTCTGAAAATTTCATGTCAATAAAATATGTCGTTCTCCTAATACAAAGACTATGACTGTGACGTCACCGCATACGAAAGTTAATGTGCACTAACATTACGCTTCTGACTGTAACGTGCCTCGCGTAAAATTTATTTATTTTAAATTACTCACAAAATTTTTGTGTTAATAAGATGAGTTGTGTAGACCTGATTTAAAAAAAAAACTTGAGAGATGTCAAGGGACACATTGTAATAAAATTTTATTTCACTTTTTTGTTTCTTCAATTTCTGCGCTTCATAATATTTTTTTTTTCTTTCTGCATCAGTTTTAGGTTTTTTGGCTGGTAATTGATCAGTCTCACTACATTCATCTGATCTCTCTGCAGTAATGTTTTGTACCATTGTATTTTGTAAATTTCTTTCTCTCACGATATTCTCTACATCTTTGTGCATTTGTCTTTTTCGTTTTCCTTGATGTTATAGTTTGTACCTCAGTAGTCGATGCTTTAGTTAACTCGCTATTAAAATAAAAAGCAACAAAAAAATTGTACATATACATACACACACCGAAACATTTATATATACATAATATATGTACTCTGTCTGTCTATTCTTTCATACACGTCATAGATGCGCGGGACTTTGTATATACAACAGAGTGTATTCGTAAACACAACAGCGTATAGGTTAGAACACGCACGGCTTGATAAATACATACGTTCTGAAATTGTAATATTAAAATATAATTTGTTTTTGAATTTATTAAAATTATGACGTGTACACTTGCTAAACACACAAAGTGTGGAGATTATAATGCGTATGACTTGGTTAGCACAATAATAGAGAGAGGTTATAGTGCGTACTTGCTAAAAATACAAAAGCATTTATTATTATTATCTGTATATAATCTCTACTTATCTAACTCCATCAGCAATATCCGGAACTTGTGCAGAAACACTTTCAGGATTCATTATTATTATTATTTTTTATTATTTATTATTCACAAAAAACCTGTATACACTCAACAAAAATAATCGTCGCGACACCACACTGTTCAATGCGAAATAAAAATGAAAATATCTGGCTTGCTTTCTATAAGAGAGAAAGAGAGAAAGACAGAGAAACATGCGACACCGCACAGCTTACAATGGCTTCCAATATCAAAAAGTGTCGTGACAACTTTTGGTAAGAATTTTATCCGTCTAGGCCCCTTTCACAACGCGCGATAAGGAACTTCGTTCCAAAAACAGACTCATTAAATCTTCCAGAAGTGGACTTGCTAATGATTATGAAGTTTTTTAATAAAAAACACGAGTTTATTAAATTATAATTTTATACAAATATTTTCATAAATACATGCTCTCCCAAATTATATACAGGGTGATTCCAGATGTTTTATTTTATACCTGGTCTGGTGGACAAATTTACGGAGATAACGCTACAGGTTAGTCAGTAAAAAAACTGCAATTTTCTTAACTGCAGACTGCCCAATGAAAGGAGCTTCTCCGAATGCTATTTATGATGGATGTGTAGTGGAAATTAAATCACCAATGTCGAAAAGGACAAGAAAAACTTATTTTGATGAAGCAGGTAATATTGGTTCCAAATGTTTGAATCAGATAAAAATGCACATGCATGCACCTCACTGGTAAAAAAAAGCGATATTTGTAAGAGCTGATCCGGACTTTGAATCAAATGAAATAATTTCTTTCCAAACATATAATATACGCCAGTTTTGTCGATGATCTACTGAAAAAGATTACCTGTTTTTTGGAAAAAAGCAGTATTTAATAAAATTTAATTTGTGAAGAGCTGACCCATTATTTCATTAAATAATTTTGGACATTAATAACACTACAAGCTATAAGAACAATATTATCTACTTTTTTTTAAATAAATTTAGATTAATACAAGCGTGTTGTTTTCAATGACCTTCTCAATCTGGATTTACAACGTATTTTATAAGGTAATTTATAACGATTCTGATTGAAGAAAAATGAAATCCTAAAAATACACAAACAAAGTATGTTGACTTATCAGTGAATGTTTTGAGTCTTTTTGTGCTTTCCTGCCTTTCCTTTTTTTGCATCCTTATTAATAGAAATAAATATTTTGTTAGATGGTTTAATCGTAGGTAGTACTTTTACATTCTGGAACCGCACAATATTTATAGTTTTTTTCTCTGGTTCTGGTCCATTGTGTCGAATAGTTTGAATTATTCCTAAAAGTTCTTATTTCATAAACATAACACTGTTTAGAGTTTGCTAAAATTTATAATAAAAAATAATAAGCGTATAAGCAAGCAAAGTACTGTTACTAGCTAAGTAGACATTTAACCGAAAACCGATCGGCGCGGTATCCGCTCTCTGGGCCGGTATTCTCAGGCCCTCGCTTGGAGCGATATCGATGTCGTTGAATACGAGGGGATCAAAATTCATTGCTGCCTCGATTCTTATGCCCTCTCCTCGCAATTGGAACGCTCCCGCGAAGAGGAGTGCTTCATTTCACTCGCATTCTCATCACTGACATATCATATGTCAATAATTTGCATGTAAATAGACAATTCTAACCTTCAATTTTTATTGAAGCAATGTTGAAAATTATAATTGTATAAAAATCATTTATAATTGTAGTCATATTATATAAGGGATTGTAGTCGTCTTATGTATATTGGACTACTAGAAGGTCTAGAAGAAGCATTGAAATTTAAATTCCAAACACAGAACCAAAAACTATCTTGACATTAATGTCAAAATACGTTGAAATCGCGGTGTTGCCGTAGCTAGTCGCTCGTGATACTGATTTGCGAGTGCAGTAGTACATGAGAATCTACAAATACCACATCGCTGCCAATCAAATCACTCCCTTTAGAGATCGTTCGCTTGTGAGAGGAGCGAGTTGAGAAGGCCCTTTCATATGTGATGATGTCACGCCTGAAACTCGGAGAGGAGCGTTGTTTAATTTTTTTTAGGCGTCTTAGGAGTCTCTCTGACGTCTAATTTCATGCACAGAGCCTAAAAATGATGTACTCTTCCTAATGGTAAAATAAAATAAATATATAAATGAGCCCATTGTAGGTAATATGTGTTAAAGCCAATTGCAAAACTCACTTTGTCATTAATTTCAGTTCCATCCACTTTAATTCTTCCAATAGTTTTCTTATACACTAACTCTGCATTTCGAAATCCAGGTAGTAAGAAATAATAACAATTGATATCGCTATCCCGCTAATATCATGATGACATTAATTTATTTTGCACTTTGTAGCTCGAATATGGATAAAGCATGTAAAGTATTTTAAACTATGATTTATTTCCTAGTTTTTTTTTTAAACTTGATGCCTGATCGAAGTATTGTTTTATACTGATGCAACCCCTTATATTTCACTACTATATTATATGCCTATCGATCGTGAACAAGCAAAATTTCAAAAAATATGTGCTTTCAAAGTGAATAGAATTCTAGTTTGTATTATTGACATGAATAAAACACCCTACATTCCATTACTATATTTTATTGTAATGGGTCTTTGACAAGTGTACAAAGATGGATTCAAATCTGTTCGTTCAAGTTGGATGAAAATCGAGTCCAAAGGAGTCGGCTACAAACATACATACATGCAAGTGAAGCAAATATAATTCATTCCGCTCATGGACTTCACTTTTGTGATTCATATTCATGGGGCCGCGGATGGCAATGGTAATAATAATGTGATTTGAGGGGACAATGGAATCAAATAATCACTTCCACGTCACACATACAATCATACATAGTCTAACTTCACTGTGCACACTATAATTGTCGATATTTAACATCATATCGATTATCTCATGGGTATGAAATCGTTATAAAAAGTTTTCGTGTTATTAAGACTTCTCTGAACACTCTGTATAAACAATCGAAGAAGAAATTGAGTGTCTTACATGGCAGAGAATCAGATTAACAGTTTCGGCTAGTTTCATTGCCGAGGAGAAATAAATCTGTTACTTCTCTGCCTAGTTGAACGAATACTTATTTGTCTAACTTTGTTTATTGACCATAAAAGTGTGCACAGTGAAGTTAGACTTTGTGTGTCTGACGTGGAAGTGATTATTCCATTCCATGGGCCTGCTTAAATCACATTGTCATAGCCATGGCATGTCTGAGTTGCTAGTATGTACTCTGAACTGTTCAGTTGAAAATCAGAGCAAGATTTCAGAAAAAAGAAAGAAAAATGACTTTTAATGCATAGGCAAAAAAATCATTTGTACTGCCTACTTTTATTATGGATACGAATCACTAAAACCGACGTTTAATGACCATTGAAAAAAAACATTTTACAGTCACCGATGAACAATCACAAAGATATATAATTTTCTTAGTTCCATGAAGTTCACAGGAGTGCGCTCTGTTCTTACTTCCAAAGTTCATGATATTTCATTCAATGAAATAATTCCAAAATTCTCAAGCTCCCTTAAACTAAAAGTGAGTGAGTTAACAATGAACTTGTTTCCATATGCTGACGCTGCAAATCAAATAATCAGTCCGTGTCCGTTTTATAGCCGTTTTCATTTTATCACATTAGTTTGTGCTATTGATGTGATTAAAACAGGGTACAGCTTGTTTTATTATGTAAACGAGGTGTTTATTCGAAAATCTTCGGATTTTTTGCACCAAATAGCAGATGAATTTGGCTGAGAAGTGGAATCAACTTTAGTCAGAGTTATTGTTCAAGTAGACAGGGCAATACTTTAGTTTGGTACTAAAACACTCGCCATTACAAGTTGAAATATCATTCATCTGTCTCACTTCCAAGAAGTACATGCGATGCTTAATGATGATTTTCCTGCTCGTGTAGTCTGGACAGAGAATTCCAAGATAATATCACGTATAGGATAAAGCTACGTTTACTGAAATGGGAATTTCGAATGTACTTAATGCACATCTTTCTGTAAGTGTTGATGGGAATCTTCATGTCTTCGTGTAATCAAGAATAAGTTGATTTTTCTGTTCGTTTTTTGAGGACAGCAATACTTCAACTTCCTACAAAATCACTCACCTGTTCAAATAGACGACGATCACTTAATAGCAGGGCAGTGAAACATTTGAAGCCAAAGCGTGATGCAAGACGCCCATTTTAATCGACTGTGCGCCAATATCTGAGTACTACGTATGGAAATTGATTGATTATTGGACGGGAAGGGCTAGTAAATTGGCCTACACAATCGCTCAATTTCAATCCATACCTTATAGTTTTTAATTTCAATCTGAAAATTTTCTTGATTGACAAAAAATGTACCCAAATTTAGCCGTTGTCCCTCACACGTTAAATTCTTGTAATGGCGATGGAAAACGCGGGTTTGAATTGAAAAATGTACCACTGCAAGGTTATACAGAGTACCAAGATTGAAGGTATCGATTCTTTTGAGCTATGCTTGGAAAACTTATTCGATAGCGTCATCCTCAAATGACTCTAGCTCCCCTAGTAGGAGAGTTTTGATAAGTAGATAAAATTGAATATATATACTTTGGCAAGTTTATTTGAAACCGTGAAAGGAATGCAGTCGAAAATATTCGACATTGCCACGTTTAACTATGAAAAAGTTGAAGTACTGATTATGTAGTGATAATAATTATAAATGGGTCTTTTTATTATTAACAATATTGAAAATATGATTGAACGTTAATTTTATAATGTGCTTGTTTCCTTGGATTTATTCTATTAACATTATTTTCCAATTCATGAATATTAAAAGAGAACACTTTTCCAAATTTGTTATGGGCTTCTTAAAGCTCTGGCAACGTTGTACGAAAACCATAATGACCACACCCTCCGATTACATAATTGGTAATTTTTA
The DNA here is from genome assembly GCA_910591675.1 of Galerucella calmariensis. Lineage (NCBI taxonomy): Eukaryota > Metazoa > Arthropoda > Insecta > Coleoptera > Chrysomelidae > Galerucella > Galerucella calmariensis. Next base: position 119,414 of record CAJUYG010000818.1, read on the forward strand.
TCGACCAGCTGACTTCTTATTGGCAAGCGCGTGCGTATGATCTTCCCTCTCACTTCGTCAATTGACTGATATTGATTTATCCAGTGGCGTTTCTATTGTCAGTTACCTTTGTAATTTCAGTTTTACTTGGTAAAATAGGTACCGTACGCCATTTGTACGTTTGACAGATATACGCCATGTTTTTCCTCGCCTCTTACCGACGCCGCGTAGCTCCAGATAAACTTGCCAAACTATACATCAAATGACATCTAGTATTCGTTGTTTGCGAGAAACTGAAATATTGTCCGCAACCAAAAAAAAAATTGCACTTGGGCAATGAAGGAGAATAGTGACCACAGAGGTTCCCTGTGAGATAATTGCGGAAAAATGAAAAAATAAAAGAGGATATAAGTAAATAGGGGAGAAATTTTTTGCCTCAATGACAGTCATCAGTTTCACCCCTACTTATGCTGGTCAGTGAATTTGGGGGTTCTATTATTAGGATTTAGGCGTGTTCCAGTCCAGACACATGACTCCAATACTATTGCTTCGTTCAAAATAAAGCAGTTAACACATTTTCAAACGTGGAAGATATTTAGAAGAGACACTGCCGCTTGTGGTTTGCTACGCTTTAGTTTTAACAGGCAGTCCCAGTCCTGATCTAATCTGGGGACATACCAAAGATTTTAGATATTGTTTATTGGAAATTGATAAGTGTGCTATGAAAAAGTTCGCTGCTCAAAGGAGAAGATGGATTTAAATGCACACACAGGTGAAATTTTGGATTGAGAGAAAAAATTTTGTCAGCGATTATAAACGTCATATTAAACTGAAGCTTGTTGTATACACAAAAAAGATTTAATCACGTTTATTTTGTAATTTATTTAAACTTTGCATTTAATTTCATTTTTATATGTGTTATGTTCGAAATATAAAATTATTTATCGTTCAGGCCGAACAACGTTTGAACATTCAACTGGTTTTGTTAAAATTATGGATATATTGTTAGTTCAACTGTAGAAAGAGATCACAATCAATTATAGTAATTTAATGCTTGAATTATAAGGTTGTGAGAATGATTTGAAAACAACTCGTTTCATTCCACAAAGCAGTATTAATTTTTGGAGACATTGTGAATTATCGAAGCCCTTTTGATAGCATCGGAAACATTGCTTCAATTGTTTATGTTCGTTAGCAAAACTTATTTCACGTTATTTCATCAAACCTAGGTTACCGTGACCTTGTGATGGTCTTCCAGAGCGCTCAAGGCATTTATGCAATGCCATACTAGTTTAGAGTTTACCTTTGTGGAGTCGAATGTCTTCAGAGCATGTTGGTTGTCTGTTTATAATGCAACTGGACGGTACTTCCTTTCCTTCCAATCTCATCATCGCAGTTTTGAATCAACGTCTTCAGGTGACTTATTGGAATGGCTTTCCTTCGATCCAGCTCTACAATTCCGTCTCCCACACCTACTTCTGCCTTTGAGCCGTCTGTGTACCAGGTTTCCTCAGCCTCATGGCTACACCTTTCTCTCAGTTCTCCCTATCTAGTATTATAGTAATTTGGAACTTATTATCTGTTAGTCACAGATTATTACAGGGACCTCCTTCGATGAGTCAAGAACACGGTAATGCCTTCAAGAGGAGATATGGAGAATCGAATGCAAATCCAATAGTGGGAATGTCAATGGATTAGATTGATCCACAATATAGATTCCAGAATGAATACACAATATTTATTCCTGAAAGGAAGGAATGGGAAGCAGGGCCTCCCATAACAGCTAGTTTCAACTGGTACATTGATGGCTCAAAAACATACTATGCAGTAGGAGCTGATATATATGGGGTACAAGAGAAGATCACGATCTTTCTATTCCTAGGGAAACATACCAGTGTTTTTCAGGCATAGGTAATGGCGATGCAATGCTGTACAGGAAAGTTGATAAGACGGGGAAGTGGACAGCGAAAGAATCGTCAGCTTCTCCGACAGCCAAGCATCACAAAAGGCGATAAGGCTATATCGAACAACGTCAAATCTGGCGTGAGAGCGTCGCAAGGCCCCTCAACAGAGTAGCCTGGGTGCCAGGTCACCAAGGAATAAAAGGCAATCGAAAGGCCGATAAATCAGCTAAGCATGGAGCGACTAAGGTCATGCCTCACTGAAGAGAGCATCCACCAATGGATGAAAAACCAGGCGTTGTGGTAGGTGATATAAAAATCCAGGGCAAAAGCGATTTAAACTATTTCCTTAAAATCCCTTCGGCCAAACTGTCACGTGACCTACTATGTCAAATTTGAAAAACGACGGGGATTATGGTGGGAATGTTGACCGGACATAGGCTGAGGAAGCGTATGCACACAATCGGCGTAGCAAATGACACCCTATGTAGATTATGCCAGGAAGAAGACGAAACCGCGGAGCACGTACTCTGTGATGGGTATGGGTGCGGTAACACCTATTCGGAGGAGAAAAACCGAGGACAGAGGGCTACGCAAGGGAAGCAGTATCCAGTCTAATGGACCTGATAACCAGAATGAAGCTAGATATCAACCACTTAATAATATAGGGTGCAAGGGTCGCAGTGGATTAGGATTAAGTGCTACTCCAATTCTAATATAATCTAACCTATTATTTATGCTATATATCGTGGCCGTTGCGTCAATAGGTCGCCCTATTGAGTCATCTGCCTTCAGCTCCTCGTTAAGCTTCCAATAGTCGTCAGCACCGTGCGTTTGGATTTTATGTTGTTGACTGCAGTATGTACGTTTCAATTTTGGCTCTGCCCAATATAAATGTGCAGTGAAGGCTGAATTAGCAAGACTTTCATGCACTTGTTGGAGTGTGCTAATAACAATTAAACATAAAATTGATAAAAGATATTGTACCTACTATAATTGCTTGACAATATCATTAGATATCGAAAAGGAAATGTCCCATTTAAATAAAAAATTCAATTTCACAAAAAAAGTGATTATGAAAACAATTATAAATATCAATTTGAAAAAATTTATAATTCGATTCAATCGAAAAGAAATAAAATGTTTTTGAAGTGCAGCTATCACATTATTTCAGTATCAGCGATACAGTCGCCAGGAGTAATAAATTTGGCATTACTTTCTCCCTCGATATACACAGTGAGTTTTGTATATGGACGCCTCAGTTGAGGTTTGTGGGGGCTTCGTATTACTGGGTGGTATAAATGAACATGAATCAAATGATTCACCTTCGACAAATGAATTTGGAGGTTATGTTACTTCTACAATTCAACATCAGCGAAAGTGAAAAATTAAATATCCCAACAGATATATTACCTGACTGATTATTCCTCTATGAAGCTTCATACCTCCATGCTGGGAAAAGCAACGTTCATATGGGTCGGAAAAAATGGAAACAAATCCTTGCTCATGACAAGGATTGCATATATTTATATACTTTGGGATAAGACAAAATTGCTGGTTGGTCGTTGTTCTCGACCAGGTGTAATAGTTTAAAAAAAATGACAGGCAGAAACAGTGGAGAGTGCGCCAGCTCTTTTTGTTTGTCAATAGCTTAGAACATAAAGTAGTAAGGAAGGATCCTCACGACAAGGACAATTAACCGGGATGGTTATCCAAAATGACCGCCGCAGAATAAAATATATCAGTGGCGCCTTACCCAATTTTATTTAGGTTGAAACTATTTCTATAAAATGGAATGTTTATTTTCAGTAACTTGAAAATTAGTAGAATAGAAAATATTGTAAGTAACAAGTGTATTATACAATGATGTAAAAGCTAGAAACTTTCTAAATAATAATGATATGCTGAAAATGAATTTGATATATGTTTATAAACTAAAAAATCGAAATGATACGCCTATGTCATGTCATATCATGTCAAGTGAAAATTCAGGTTAGGAACAACAATGTGTATTTTTTGAAATTTTTAACATAAAGACCAATATACACATCTGTAGATTATAATTATTATAATAATATGTACTCACCGATGAAAAGTAATTTTTGAAGCGTCGTTTTAAGCAGTCTTTGAACGTCCACAAGCACTACAACTAACCATTGTCTAAAAAACTATATTTATATCACTGAGAATATTATAACGTAACTGAAGAACCAACTTAACCTTAGAAAATCCTATCATAAACTAAAAAATTTGAGTTAGTAATAATCGGCATAATATAACATAAAAACCAACTTTTGAACAGCGACCAAACAAATAATAAGTCATAAAATGGCCGACTTTATCTCTTTTATTCATTATGGGAGATGTAGCATACGCTCCTTCCTTACTACTTCATGTTCTAAGGTCAATAGATAACTCGAAAACAATTTATTTCAAGTGTTATTCTCTTCATTGGATTATTATTGTATAAGTGTATCAACTGGGTGATTAGTTTTTCATTCTTTAGTATAGTTCATTCTTCGAAATTCCATGAAACTTAACTGAACGGTTTTGTCTGAGATTGTTTATGTTAACTTAACAGCCCCTAAAGATGGCGCCACCCATACATTTCTCTCGCCAAAGAAAGGAAGCCGGATATTTTAAATGTTTGGACTATTTTCTTAAGAAATAAACATAACAATAAACGCAACAATATAAATAAAAGTGATAATTAGGCCAAAGAGCCGGGTATTTTTTGTAAAAAATGTACGGGAACAGGTATTTTTTCTTTGAATAAGTTCAGGGGTGTCCCCTGAATGTAAATCCGAATTGGCGTCATGGGGGGAGCTTTACTTCAGCCGCCATTTTGAAAAACAGGTTCCATTAAATATCTCGTGACGCGCATCGTACGACAAAAATTGTGAAAATCATTATTGTAGATAATAATATTTGTCATATTTTTTATTCTAAACTTTTTTTGTATAACTCATTGGTTTTCAATCATATCGCTCCAAACTTTTTTCAATATGGTTTTTGCGTTATATTCAGTTAATGGTCAATGATAAATTAAAAATAATGGTAACTGAATTGTAGAGCATGAAATTTTTCATAAATGTTGGGATTATGGATTGGGTAACGGTCTATTATTAAATAATTGACAAATGTATTTAGATTGATTTATTTATTTAAAATAGAGATTCGGAAGTATGTCTTTTCTATTTCGAGAATCAGAGAGAACTAACTAACTACTTACAACTATGTTACTCTATATGTCGTCTAAATTATGCCTAAATTTATATCTGGTCTATGTGACTCGAAGATCGAGCACTTCAATTCTTACTTCTAGGAAACTATAATATTAATCTTTTAAAAGGTCGAAAAATGTATTTACAAAATGTTATAGATAAAAATAAACTTGAAATATAAAATATATTATCTTGAAGAGAGAAGGATTTTGAACTGAATATTTCTACAATAAATTTTATCGGAAACTTTTTCCTGTAGTATTTATAGTTTATGAGCTGCAGCTTGGTAAAACTTGCTCTTTGTACATTATCAGTGCCAAAGTATTGCTCGTTGTATACGAAAACCGTTTCATAACGCATAAAATGGCATGAAGTATTCAAAAAAATGTCAATACAGCTGTGTACCGAATCAATTAAAATTATAAATAATGTGGAAAGCAACTAATAATTCATCGATCTTTATTGTTGCTTAAAACGGTATTATCATATAAAAGATTGTCAATGTAGCGAAAAACAATAGTGCATCACGCTACATCGTAAGAATTGTTCTTGTTATTCTCAATATTATTATTATTATTAATTAACGTTATGCTTGTATTATGCTATTTTATATTGTACAGTATTATTTTGTATGGTATATCATAATATTTTGTAATAATAAAATGTTTTTTTTTAATGGAAGGGTATGAAGGTTGGTATTCAATTTTAGTTTTTTATTTCTTTAAATTTAACGAGAATCTGAGTTTTTCGAAAAATCGCTAATCGGTTCCAATTGTTGCAAATTTTGTAAAATACTGTGTATATTAGTCTGCACTTTATTTTCTCTGTATAAAATTGTTGTCGAAATCATTAAAAAAAAGAATTTTACGAATGTTACTCCAAAAAAACGAACTTTATTTTTTTCGATGTCGAAGGAAGACACTCGTCGCCTTGTGAATCTGTCTCTACTGCCTCCGAACGAGAGAAAACTAGACGCAATATAATATATTGAAAAGAACAGAATGATTACACACAATTCGAAAAATATAAATCATGCTTGCAGCCCTGTGACCGGTACGTTTAACGCTAAGTCTCAAACAGGCAAGGGAACGACCCTAGCGCATGATGAATAATACAGCATTATAATCTCGTTGGAATCTCATTAACAGCGTAATAGCTCCTCAACTATGAATGCTACGGGAAGAAGTTTCAGTGGAATTAATAAAAAATTTCATGCTTTACAATCCAGTTACCACCATTTTTCATTTATCATTGACCATTAACTAGATATTTAGCAAAAACCCTATTGAAAAACGTTTGGAGCGCTTTAATTGCAAACCTATGCGTTATACAAAAAAAAGTTACGGATTGAAAAGATGGCAAATATTATTATCTACAATAATGATCTTCACAATTTTTGTCGTACGATGCGCGGTTCGCGAGATATTTAATAAAACGTGTTTTTCGAAATTGCGGCTGAAGTGAAGCCCCCCACATGACGCCAACTTGGATTCACATTCAGGGGCACCCCTGAGTATATTCAAAGGAAAAATATCTGTTGCTGTTCATCTTCTTCAGAACCCACTTTTTTGGCTGGGCTCTTGGACTAAATCTCTGTTATTTCGTATTCGTTGTCGTAACAGAATACAATTTATCCCGCTTTGTTTTGAGATGGATGTTATTTGTGAGAATATTATCCATAAAATGGATATCTGGTTTTACATAAGTATATTACATTTCCAGAAATTTTTCTGATTTGTAATCGTATACCTGGAAATTATACCGCAGCGAATTTTGTGTGAGTGCTGCTTCCACTCGCAACTTCCAAGAAAGTTATTAATCCTATTTCCTTAATATCAGTCTATTCTCCGATTTAGATAGTGTCGCTGTTTTGTATCCGATGGAAAACTATATCTGGCATTGATGTGTATATTTTGGGAGGCTCTATAAATCGACTCGAAGTAAATAGTGAGATATTATTTGACCCAATATATTTACGAGCTTTTTTTCCATCAATGTATGAGAACAGTAAATAATCAATATGGATTTTCGATCGGAGAAAGCTAGATTATGACAAATGTTAAAGATTTCCTTCGTTTCCCTTTTCCATCATAATTCAATGTATTATTACAGAATACTTCAATAAATTAGGACTTAGAATCTCGTACATTCCATTAGCATTTTGTGTATCGGTGATATACTGGTACATCAATGTATGGATGAACGGTTCTTTGCTTTGACAGTTACAGTACAATTTTTGCAATAAATTTAATGTGATTGTGGTCGAAAATGACCACAATTCAATTAACAGTCTGGATTATTTTGTGGCCTATACCCCATTTCTCTTTTTGTAGAAACAAAGTGCACAATTATTCATTCAAAATTACATATAGGGTCTTTTTTCAGCTGGATGAGGGAAATTTTTCTACCAGTTTGGAATGATTGCTGGCATTGTCCATAATAATGAACGAATTTTCAGAGATTGACTTGATTATTTCGGAAAGATAATCTTCAAAAACATCAGCGTTCATTTTCTCATGGTGATCTTCAGTTGACTTAGATTCGAATTCAAATAAACTACCATACTAAAATCGCTACCAATATGTGTAATCAATAATCGGTGATCCTTACGAGAAGAATTTTTCAATCCAATCGAAAAGTCTTCTTAAAAAGCCTGGCGAGTGCTTGAGACATTTTTGACCTGCCAATATTTGCTCACGGTGTGCCTCCGTAAACCCAGGGTCTCAATAAAAAATGTGCCCCTTTTCCTTTTGGTACTCTTTAATTTGCCTTGAATATTTTCGTCTCCAACAAATTATTTCTTCTGTATCTATGAAAATGGATTATCCATTTTGCTTTTGTCAAGAATAATTTAGTTCGTGCAAAATTTTCCAAAAGTTTTTCCTTCCCATTTCTGGTACATTCTTATTTTCTCCTATTATTCTCAAAATTTTATTTATTGTTGGAATCTCATTCTCCATTTGGAATGAATGTATCAATGACCTGTTTATATTTTTCGCAGTTGCGTCAACTTCTAACGGCTTTCTACCAGGGTTTTTTGTACACTATCAGGCAACTTTCCACTTTTTACCTTCTCTTTTACTGGGAAGTCTGGAAATTTTCGATTCTCCGATTCCTGTCATATTGGACCATGTAGAAATTATACTTCTAACAGTACCACCACTATAGTCCTTGCTTTGTAATCTGAAACATCTTTACACACTACGGAGCTAAATGTTGACGAAATTCTGACTACAAAAAGGCAACAAATACTGGGAAATATATTAAATTTTTTGGGTTTTCTATCATATACCAAAAAATAGCTGATTATATAACCTATAATCTAATAATAGTGATGATTGCACAATTCAAGTACCTATCCACATTTATAGCTACCTGGAGTACTTTGTGACGGCATAGTTTGCGAAACTTCCATTGTTTAGCAGTACCTAGGATACCTAGTTAATACCACGATGTTAAATTTGCTCTTGATACTGTAATAATCACTAACTAATAATATGATACTTGCCTAACTTTTGCACATAAACTATAACTATACAAATAAACCCGACAATGGTTTATTGCCACTTTTTCGTTATCGACCCTTTCTTGTCCTCCTATATATAGGGAATATAGTTCATAGTTAAGTTTGTGAATATTTCTGATTCTAATTTCTACACTCCAGTTCATACATATATACGTAACACACGCAAAAAAGGTAAGGCAGTCCTAGGTCGGAGCTGCTGATCACATCAATAGATTTACCCTCTCCCAATAATTTCATCGTACGCACAAGATAAATGGAGATTGTCAACCTCTCAAATATTCAAAAGCATGTACATGATATACGGATTTTACACCCAATGAATAGGGTATTTTCCTATGAGCGGAAAAAATTAAAAAAGAATCGGAGCAGCTACTTTGTGGTACTATTATGCCAGAAAACAATATTTCACACAAATAAATTCAACCAGTGATTTTTTATTAACTTAACAAAAATGGTAATTTTCAAATATTTACTCAGCGCGGGAAAATATGTGAGTTTATTGTGACGTCAGAAGTCTCGTTGCTTGCTTGTTTCTTATAGGCCAGCTCAGGTGGGCGGCCGCAGGTCGAGCCGATGGCTCTGATTCGGCTGGTCAGGGTCAAGTCGCTCGGGATGCGGTAGGCAGAGCGACAAGACCATTGACGTTCATAAAAAATCTGCGCGTTTTGGCGCGCTATTTGAATAGAAAATTTTTAAAGTTGGTTTTGGCAACTTTCCAGCTCAGTAAAAAATTTGGAAAAAATTTGGGGTACTTAACCGAGGTCAGACAATCTTCTAATGGCATTAAAAAAAAATTGTCAAATACCCTATTGGCTGCTATTCTGGACACAAATGATTTCACCAGGCAGACAAACCTCGTCCAGTACATACTGAATATATTGAAACTAAGAGCCTGTGCGTCAGATGAATAGATTTTACATATTATGTAATACACTTATCAATTTTCTTTCCTTTTGTTTCAAACATGTTTGTACTAAATCCAAACGTCATTCAATAATGATTGTATATATTTTTCAATGCAATAAAATATAATAACAATAGGAAAAAGTGAAAAATGATTCAACGTACGCCTCTGATAGGCGGTAACTCTTACCAATACATCAACCCTGTATAAATATTGTGAATATTTAATTTCAATGACATGGTGGATGGACAGTTTTCAAAAAAATTTAAATAATAAGTTGTTGATTCAGCCAGTGAATTTTCAGGTGAAACGATCCCATTCAATGCCGTTCGACCAACTTCTGGTTTGATGGAATCTCAGGCGGGCTGAATTCCATCTGAAAACTGCGATCATGCGTGGAGACGTTTTTGGAGTCAAACACAACAACAGGGTTCAGTACTTACACTTTTTCACGTATGCGAAAGCGCTTTGATAAAAATAGAGAAATACTTTAAGTTCTTTGTCTGTGTAGATTGACTGTCTGATTTTCAATTTATCAATAATACTCACTCGAGGCAACACATACACGTACATAAACGTATAGACACGACGTATACCCAATATGCTTGAGTATTTTATTGAATCTAGAGAAGAGTTGAGGCAATTGACGCCGGGTTTGTAATTGGTTCAAATTCCAATCCATTGAAAGCTCAATTGACCTTATCAACTCAGTCGTATCATTTCTATTTTGCTTTCTTATTATTATGTGCCTTTTTTACTGTGGAGTTTCTTCTGTATTTCAAGTGAATTAGTATGTCAGAGATTTGAGATTTTGGAGCGTTAATAGATGGAGGAAATGATAATAATATGGATAATGACATGGCTCTACACATTCCTCATGAAGAAGCTGGGTGAAAGTACACTCATAATAAAAAATAAACAGGTTCCACAAAGGCAGTATACGTAGAAACACGCAAGTTTATGTTGAACGTATCCAAATACGTCCGAAAACTACTTACTGCTCAAGCGTTCCTGTCAAATGCTACGCTTTCGTTATCTTATCAATAATGATTGCCAAGTGTCAATTGATAGTGCTCCTGAATAAATTCACCGTAGTCGAGTGAAAATGCTTCCTACTTTATGTGGAGTGAATGAATAGTTATTCAACCAACAAGTGTATTAATGAGGGCCATTAAAAATCGAGCAGAGCGAGTGTGCTTATATTCGAGATTGTTAATTGCCCTTTAAATATTCGTGTCAGTTACGGAGCTTTTTCGTAGATTGTGTGAGTTTTATTCGTTTTTCTTGATATGTAAGAAATAAAAATATTCATTTGTCATTGTCAAAAACGAATAATGTCACTGAAATGTATGTTTGGTTGTATACACCAAAGGTAACTGTCAAAATAAATATAATGTATAAGATGTGCGTTGGGAGGCCTACAGATAAATCCTTGATTAATAATGTGAATCATGCAATAATAAAGGTCATTAATGTATAATTTTTCCCAGTTTTGAGAATGTTGATAGCATATTAATATGTTAATACACGGTAGACGAAAAACACATTTTAGATAGAAAAGTTCTACTTCACCTGTATTATTATTTGAAGATATTTGTATTTCATGATTATTTTTCCGTTTCATTGAAATTTTGTCAATGCGGCCGCACTAACTAATAAAGGTGATAAATGGAAATGAGTAATGTTTAATTCATATTTCTTATGAACGGCACTCTATAAAATCAAAATGAATATTTTGCAATTCTAAAGATCAATCAAATATCGCAAAATGTTAGTATATTGATATTAACATAGTAAAAAAAATTTGAAACCAAGTTGAAACAAAAAATTATATGGATAGGTATAAAAGCTTTCAGTTGTATCATCACAAATTCAAGCTTCCATCTGAATGATGTGTATTTTCCCGTTATCAATTTGGTGCGCTAATAATACATTAGGGTGCTCAACTAAAAAAGTTACTTTTTTATGCTTAGGAGATAGTTCATTCTAAAAAAAAGTTTTCGCACCATCCATATTCAACCAAATTTAACAGGGCAGTTTTGTTCTCATCCCCGATGGAGAAATCGTATTTTCGGAATCTCTTAAAATTCTCGTAGATTATTTTGCCACTAGTGAGAATTGAAGTTAGGCTCCAATTTTGACATGGAACATAATCATCATAAGATAGGGTAGTCCCAAAAATGAAGGGAAAAAGTAGAAGATAAGAATAAATTGACAATTCCTTGCATATAGTATTTCTATGGAGAAACACAATGGGTTTGATTGAATATGAGAGAAAAAGATGATAAATATAATGATTTCCTCACTAACTCTAATAAAAATGTTGAAACAGAAACTGACATCAATCAATGAACAAACGGATAACTGTGTACCACCTTTAATAGTATATTGAAGTATAAGTGGATATTAAGGTCTTTAAAAAACGCTCGATTTTCCGAGCACGACGGCGAAGCCAGAATGCCAATGTTAGTGTCATTTCATGAACAAAAAGCGCCCATTCAAGTATAATCAATATAATCACTTGAAAAGGAAGCCACAACACTAAGAACCGTAGCTATAATTAACCACAAGAAACTCAAAAACTGGATCGAATTTCAACAGCAGCCCACATTTATTCTCGTTCCCTAAGAAATACTGTAATTAAAAACGGATAATGTTGAAAATACCACACTGAATACATAATTACAAAGTTAATATTCAGGGTCCACAATCTAAACAACAAAGCCCATACTCCGTTCAAACGATTTTAAAATATCATTTTGAGAGCACAAAACATCATAAGGTTTTTGTACTACCAGTTTTCGTTAATTTCGACGCTCTTAAGCTATTTTTCAAGTTAAGTGATGTAAAAAGGCACTAAAGTAGAAAATCTTTTTTTGTACTCGGCCCTTTTAATTGCTTAACTTTTAATTTTTTTTGCCCAATACAAAAAATATTTTAAGAACTTAACGTGGTCTACGATAGAGATATAGAATAACGTTTCAAAATTTTTCGTTGAAGCCTGCAGACATCCTAAAATTTCTCCGGGAAATAGGACTGAAGCAGCTACTAGTTTCTGAGACTATTATCAGGAACTGAGTAGAAGTAAGGGGGCACGATAGATCTTCTCGGTCTCAGTGAATGTCACCCCATATACATACATATATTGTGATTATCTACTTTACAGCTAAAAATTGAATATGTATTTGGAGATGCAAATAAGGAAATGTCAAGTTATAGGTATTTAAATAGAAATTATGAATTTTTAAATAGTGTATATATATAAACAAAATCAAAAAGGGTGGTCGAGTCGATATTTGATTCATTGAGTTCGCATCCTGGGACAGCTGTTTCGACCACTAGGTCTCATCAGCCATGGTCGACTCGACCACCCTTTTTGATTTTGTTCATATTTAGTTGTCTCAAGACATGAGTTGGAGTTGGTGGTAGAAAGACCAGCATAGCTTGGTCGACCATCTATGTATAACAAGACAAACCTCTTGCGTAGTGGTTGAAATACCGATATCTTCTCCACACCCATTTGTGTGTATCGCTATGATCTTTGATCATGAGAGTCGAGTTGATTTTTGGTTCATTCAGTTCGAATGCCTGGCTGATGAGACCTAAAGGTCGAAACAGCTGTCCCAGGATGCGAACTGAATGAATCAAATATCGACTCGACCACCCTTTTTGATTTTGTTCATATTTAGTTGTCTCAAGACATGAGTTGGAGTTGGTGGTAGAAAGACCAGCATAGCTTGGTCGACCATCTATGTATAACAAGACGAACCTCTTGCGTAGTGGTTGAAATACCGATACCTTCTCCACACCCATTTGCAGTTTTGTAGTTAGATGGCGACACTTATGCCCTAAGTGTATCGCTATGATCTTTGATCATGAGAGTCGAGTTGATTTTTGGTTCATTCAGTTCGAAAGCCTGGCTGATGAGACCTGAAGGTCGAAACAGCTGTCCCAGGATGCGAACTGAATGAATCAAATATCGACTCGACCACCCTTTTTGATTTTTATATATATATATATATATATATATATATATATATATATATATATATATAGACTTTACTGAAAAACGTCTGAGCAATAAAAAGAAAAAAATATAATTGGATTGATTTTCCAGTCGAAGACTTTTCCTTAAATTGGTCTTACTGGTTTATTGTTCTCAATATTCCTTGATTGGAAACATTTCATAATGATAAAGAATGAATTTCAAAAGAAGCAATTAGTAGGAACTTCTCAAATACGATTACATAAAAAACATCAACTTTACCTAATCTTTTTGCGACTTAATAGTCTACAAACAAAGTGGAAAATATGATTTGTGTAAAAATAACTTTTCAATCTCTTGCACGTTGTCGATTGTATCATCAAGGGTTATAAGAAATCAGAACCATACTAGCACTTTCAGACGAGACACTTCGTGGCCGGCTACTAGTGTCTGAAAAGGATCGCGGGCTGAAAATACATTGATATAAATAGACGCATTCACACGAGACACAGATAAGAGATGATGTATTTTTAGTGCGCGATCCTTTTTAGACACTAGAGGCCGGCCACAAAGTGTCTCGTCTGAAAGCGGTCCGATTGTAGTTCAAAATGAATTTGAAATACGTGAAAAGTTAACAGAAAAAGTTACCCGCTGTTTTTGAGAAAATTTTTAAAATGTTATCATAGCGTCTGAGAAGCTTTCAATGGAAAACATCCTCGGCCGCGTTAAGTGATGTTTGGTTAGGGCAGAGCTTATGGGTTATTGCCAAAACTTCATTTTTCACCGACACCTGTAACTATCAAAGCGTAAGCGTAACAATTTTTATGTCAAGTTATATTCAATAATCTGTTTAAACGATGGCGACCTGTTCTGGAGAGGATTCTAAGCAGTATACTGTGTTTTTGGAGGAATATAACATAAAATGAACGGGGTAATGCGATTGAAGAAATGGAAGAAGATAGAAGCTGAGCGAGGAGTAGAATATATGGAAGGGCAGATTTGGAAGGAGATTCGAAACATAAAAACCAGACTTAAAGTAAAAACAGGCAGTGGGCAAATTATAAAAATTGAGAACTTCCTTTTTCAAAAGTGGTTTAAAGGAGAATAGTGTCCATATGATATTATCCCCACCACATTTTCAGTAGTGACACATCACTTCTATTCTTCCTCTCAACACCTTCCATCCTGAAAAAATAATATCCAAAAACAGATCATGGAAAATGTAGGTTGAATCAGATCAGTTTTTTTCGAACTTCCCTCCATAACGGTGTTGAAACTATGCATTGAAACTCTATCAAATACTTGGCGTCTTGTCAATTTTGAATTTTTCTAACAATTTCAAAACTTTCAGATGATCGTATTGTCGGATGACGGTTCGGTGGAAATCTACCTTTATCCCCACTTAGCGACAGCCTCTGCTGGGGAATGTTTTGTGAGCAAAAACGCTGCACGCAAGCGTATAGCGACTGCACCTTTCTGTTGATGTTCTGTTATAGTATATTGAGAATAAAGAACGGTGAGTGTTGTTTACCGATCGACGGCAATTTTGCAGGTATTACCCTTAACGTTCGACATGTTTATACCATTTTTTGCGCGATCGTATCGTATTGCATTTTGGTGGAATTGTTCTCATACCACTTATCACTTTTTATAATGTTCTGTTCGGTTCTGTTCATCAAAAAAATATAATTTTTTTTTCCTTGTTCCTTTTGTGTAATGAATGAAGTAATATATTATTTAGAACCACTTGAATGTATGTAGGGCTAAGACGTCGGTAAGTAATTTACTTCTCGACGTCTGAACGGTGAATAAATCACTTACCGACGTGTTAGACTTATAAACCAGTAAACATTACTTGTGCAAAAGTAATTTTTCACACTCGTAGGAGTGTCTCGATACTGACAATACTCCCACTCGTGTGAAAAATGTTACTCTCCGCACTCGTTACGTAATATACTATTTGAATTTCTTTGGAATGAACGATATGTCAAAAGTGACCTTTATACTTCTCGATCAGTTCAAAATATAATTTGCATTTTGTGAAATCGTTTTCATGCTATTTATTACTTTTTATATTGTTCTGGGACCACTTAAATGTATGTAGGGCTAAGACGTCGTTAAGTAATTCACTTACCGACTTCTGAACGGTGAGTAAATCACTTACCGACGTGTTAGAGTTAAAAATCAGTAAAAACAACCTACCGTCCTGACAACCGATGCTGTAAATAAACAAAAAAGATTGATCGCGCAAAAATAAATTTTTCGCCTACCCTATCAACACATTTTCAACACAAAGCTGTATTATCATTTTTGGTAGTGGAAACAAATGTAATTAGATGTCAAAATTATAGTAAAATACCATTATCCTGACATCTATTAATAACACGATCAACTTAAACATGACAATTTTCACAGGACACTGTGATTGAGTGAATAAAAGTTATTATGTGCAATATTAAACGGAAATTCAAGGTAACTTTCATATTCACATTAAGTTGTATATTAACTAGATGGAATGAGGATGAGAATTACAACACAACGGATCATTTTGTGAATCATTTTGGAGACCACTGAGCCTCCGGTCTCTCGTGAAGCTGACATACATGTTGAGAAAAAATATATCTATTGAAGCATTATCCATCATCATTATACATCAATTAGAATCAGAGACCGGCTATTCAATGATTATTGTTAGTTCACATATATGTTTGATTTACACATCACATTTATTTGCTTAGTGAATATCATTTCCATCAATTATCAGGTGAATTGATTCCAGTTGAATCCAAATTCATGATATTATGGATATTGAGAATTTACTTACTCAACTGATTTATAATAATTGCTTCAGAGGGGACTATATTAATATTAATACCTGTCGTTTTTGATATTTCCGTATTATTGTTCAGGTATTGAATTGCGAAGATATATTTTTGGTCAAAGATTGGTCATATTAATAAATACATTGAGGAAAATACTGGAGCCTGGAAGAACTATCAATTCTCCTTCTTTCCATTGAGTTCCTGAGGAAAGTCTCCAACACTAGTAGTTTATTAAGGATATCCTTCTGCTTTCATTCAGTAGTGGGTCCACTAGGTGCATAGTCTTAATAATGTGGATGGAGGTTTCTCCTTCTATTCCACAGGATCCATTTTTTTGGTGACCGATTTTTTAAGCTTATTGAGGTACTTATCCAGGCATACACTGATTTGGTATTCATTCACTCTCACCTGTTTGTAAGTTCCAAGAACTATTTTTGATTATTCAATCCCTACTGGATACTTACAATGATTGATATCCTTTTCTGTTTGGTCTTGCCCATCTCTTGCAATATTACATTAAAGATAATGCTGCAAAAGGGTTTCATTCTCAAATCTATGGGAGCGACTCTTGATTCTAAACTGAATTGTAAGAGACACATGAAAAAAATAACTATCAGGGGACTAGGCTTTTCTGGCAATGCAGAAGAATTATAGGCGAAGCGACCTTCCGTGGTTCACTGGCTTAACACAACTGTGATAATGTCAGCGATCACCAATGAATAAAAAGTCTGGTTGAGGAGAAAAGTGCCCTGTGTAGTGGATATATTTACTTTATTCCTCCTCTCGAACTTTTTGTGAGGTCGGAGGTAGTAAATATGGCAATTTCTTGACTGAACACTCTTCGAGAAGGACTTGCTCATACAACTGGGACGATACAAGATTAGTCCATATTCCACATAAGTTTTAATATTATCATATATCATATTATCATGAACATCATAACCCCATATGGAGAACATCATTTTTTCGAAAAAAAAAACTCATTTTTTGTGTCATAGCGTTAAAGCTTTGCAGTTGGCACTTTATATGTGCGAAGAGCAGGTTCTATGGGACAAACAATTCTGCTGCAATTACAATTTTCTTAAGCAATTTACAATGATCTCGCTTCCCTTCTCCTCCGTTATTCAGACGAACACGTTTGAAATTGTAATTAACTCAGCCTAGCTGTACGTCAAATATTTAAACATGTTATTCAACCGCATCATACCCTGCAAATACCGTTTGAACAAAAATCTATTACCCTTCCATTGGTCACGATGGGTCTGCTAGACCCAGTGTGATAAGTTTTTAGTACCATGAAAACTTTGACAACTCTGCGGAATATCCAACTTCCAATACCTTTCTAGAATTCCGCATCGTTGATGAATGTGTGTTTAGTGATCGTTTAGCATTTGATAGTAGCAGTTATTGATAAAGTTTGATATCCAGACCCAGCGCAACCAATCTCGTCTGTGACTTTTCAGTTTATTCAAAGAAAAAACTTTTTCATGGTGAGTGGGTATTTTTCATTCTGTATTCACCCTGTTGATAGTTGATAACTGTATTGAATTTCAGTTCCAAGATAAGTTATGAATAGGAGCTGACCTAACAATGTAGAAGTGAAGGAGAAAGATTCTGGAAGCGAGCAGAGAGGAGAGTCCAATTGAGTAGCGGAAAATGTTAAATGGAATGAACACATACCTTCTTAGCGAATAAAAACACAGATAAATAATTTGATTATGCACTGGTCTGGAGTAGAAGAATCTGCAAAAAAGCTAAATCGCCACTGCAATGCTGGCAGCTTTTTCCTCAAGACAAAATCTAATCTTCTAGAGTCAAAAATACGAACAAGTATATCGATACCATTTCCGGTAAATATAAGCGCGAGCACCAACTTAGCAAAAATAAAAGCACTTCTAGGATCACTGTATCTTGCAGGATATCTAGAAGGGAGTGGGCTAAGCACAGAAGACAAAACTTTCAACGTTTTTTGCATTGAGTCTACAAGACCCGACGCGACTAGTTTTGTTACGACCACTAAGAGGTTAATAGCTGGTAGTTGATGAGAAGTGCTGTTGTGCAAGAAATGCGAAACTTACAAAACTATCTGAATATTATATTTGTTCGTTGGAATGAATTTCCAGCCTATTGTTTGTTATTGGTTGTGAATGGATTGGTAATTTTTGTTCCACGGAAGGGTGGGAAGTTTTGACAGAAGAGTGCATGACGCATACCATTCAATCATTCATATCTACTCCCACTCATTTATGATTCAAGGTGCGTTTATAGTTTTCAATCCTAGACCATATTTTAAGATGGAAGTGGTTTGCTATTCCGTTGAATTCAAAACCAAATACCAAAAATCTGTCACTTGTCACTTTCAAGTGTATCGCAATGCGCATGATTATAACTAAAAATTCGATCTCAACCAGCGAATTGGTCTGATAGTTGGCAACTGATCCGAAGCTGCTAATTTCTTCCTTCGAACAGAGTATCTTCAAATCACTAACTCTTGAATTGTTCCCACGAACCCTTTCCCTCAAATGCGTATGCATCTGTTGACTTCTGATATTTTCTTATTGTTCTACAAACAAACCTAATACCAATGAATGTATTTTAGTCACATATTCCATTAGTTATAAATCTTTGCTCAGTTCTGACAGACTAATAACTACTTTTGAGGAATAATAAGCCCCAGTTATTGGATGTTGAAATTAGTGAATTGTCAGTGCGAAATAATAAGAGTCACCATGTGGTAAAAGCATCCAAAAACTTCTTTGTTTTCCTGGTCACGTTCGCAATCTGGTAAAACTTTGTAGTTTCGCCAAACCACAGCCGAACATTCAGCGAAAAGATGGAAACTAATATGGTGTCTGTTCCTTCTCTTTTTCATAAATTCTTATTCTGTACAAAAGCATTCTCTATTCTCTCGGGCATATATTACTATCTGCTATTCTTAGAACCTGTAACTGTTGCTAAAGAAGATGCCAACTCGGCATTTCCCATAAAACCTTCCTTTTGTACATTTTTTATTCAGTCTTAGTCTACATCTTGATATTGTATGTTTGAAAATAAATGGAAATAACGTTTTTAGAAACAAAGTTTCTGAAGGAACTTATATTATTGGCGCAGTCAGTAGGATTGTCACGAAAGGTATCCAACGCGGAAAACTTTCAACTATCTCAATAGTGAAGTGGCAAACGAATCGGTCAGTGTTTTCTAAAAACTGTTCATTTTGGATTATCTTCAATCAAGAAAAGTTACCAGACTCCTTCGAAGAAGAAAAGCTTTCCAAGGGCAAATGAAGACCATACTGTATGTCAAACTATTTCAAGTATTTGTATATGTCAGACTCCTCTAGTGCTTCCTCTTCCTTTAGTGA
Organism: Galerucella calmariensis; assembly: GCA_910591675.1. NCBI lineage: Eukaryota > Metazoa > Arthropoda > Insecta > Coleoptera > Chrysomelidae > Galerucella > Galerucella calmariensis. Next base: position 139,116 of record CAJUYG010000818.1, read on the forward strand.
TAGCGAGAAGTTAGAGTTAAATTTAAATACCAAAATACATAAAACCAATTTAGAAATAGATTTAATCACAAGAAAGTTGAATTCATTTTCTTTAAAAGATAATTTAATAATGGCAGATTTACCTAATTTTACCAAAGTTCATGCTGAAACCATTCCAGATTTTGATGGTGATGAGAATGAGCTTCAATTTTTTTTGGAAAGTATAGACAGTACTGTAAATCATTTTTATGATAATACAAATATTTATAATTACCAAAATATAATAGTTTTTAGAACTATCATTAGTAAACCGAAAGGAACTGCAAGAGAAGTCATTAATATTAGCGGTTGTAATACAATAAATCAAATAAAAGAAGAGTTAATTAGAAATTTTAGTGACCCTCGGGTCGACGAAACTTGCTGGTCTCTTGATTTGAATAATTTGAGGCAGGGGCTAAACGAATCTCCTTATCAATTTTGCGATAGAGTGAGGGAAGTTTTACATACCATTTCAAACTTTTTGGCTTTGCATGAGAATGATATAAATATACGCACATTTAAACAAAACATGTATAACAATCAAGCATTACAAGTATTTTTGGCAGGTTTAAGGAAACCTTACGGCATTATGGTCTGAACGAAAGAGCCTCGAACCATACTGGAAGCTATTAATTTTATAAAGGAAGATATTAGATATTTACAAAATAATTCCAATTTTCAACCTAACCTAAGAAACTTGAACAATCAAAACCGTCAAAAATTTTCTCCAGTAACACAAAATTATCAAACTTCAAATACTTCTCGAAATTTCAATCAAAATATCAATTCCAATAGTAATCAAAGAATATTTCAACAACAACCATCCGGTTCTCAAAATAATACCCCTCAACCTAATAATTGTCCACGCGGTCCAGTTCATAATATACAACCTCGACAAAATAATAATCGAATATATTTCACTAATGCAAATGTCCTCCCAAAAATGTGTGGAAACCAAACCCCAATTCCAATCAAAATAATTCACCCAGACCTACACCAATGACTACTACTAGACAGACTCCGAATAATAATAACTTCAAAGCACAGTCACCTCAAAACCGTAGGTGGGTGTCCGAAGAATTATATAATGTTGAACAAGTTGACGATGATAATGATACAGACAATTATTCCCAAGAGAACGAACTAGTTAACGATAACAATGACTATCAAAATGAATACCAAAATAGTAATGACAATTTTGGAAATTTTCACAAGACGATGCCTCCTAATCAGAAATAATGATAGGAACACAACTCTTGTGACAAAAGACAATTACCCTATATTACTATTAAAAACCCTCCACTAAAACTATTAATTGACTCCGGTGCAATAAAATCCTTCTTATCTCCAGAAACAGTTGATAAATATTTTTCTGAATATAACTTCCACGAACCTTTTGTTGTCTCTATGTCCTACGGATCGTCACATCATAATATTTCTGTAACTATTCCGGCATTCGCAGAATTTAACGAGAATAAGAATATAACATTTTATGCATATGAATTCCATTTTATTTTCGATGGTTTAATTGGAGTAGATTTATTACAATCATAAGGTATCAATATTGATTTCCCTAATTCACAAATTATATTGAAAAATGCTATTTTACCCATTATCTATTTTGAGGCTATTCCAAAAAAGATTGTTTCCAATATTATACCAGATCAAACAATTTCAAAAATCGATATTCCAGTTAAAACGAAAACGGGAGATATTTTAACTCCACAACAAATTCTAGCTAATTGCATAATACCTGAATGTATTACAATTGCGAATAATGGCTGGGAAACTGTTGAAATTCGTAATAACTCCGACGATGACACAAATTTTACTATTTTATACCCTATTAACAGTGTTACGGTAGAAAATAATTTTGAAATGTACCACTTAGATTTTAAAGAAAATAACGAAAATATAATAATGACGAAATTGATAATTTGATTAGAACTGACCATTTAAATGACGAGGAAAAAAACATATTCTTAACATATGTAGAAATTATACTGATATTTCTCACAAGATGAAAATCAATTAACCTTCACTAATGAAATTAAACACCAAATTCGAACAATGGACGAAATTCCTGTTGACACCAAAAGTTACCCGTACCCTTACGTTTATGAAGAAGGAGTAAAAGCTCAGATCGATAAAATGCTGGAACAAAACATTATCAGACCAAGTAATTCACCCTGGTCCTCACCTATTTGAGTGGTCAAGAAGGAAACCAGAATTGGATGTTGCATACCGGCGACGTCTGTAGTTCGTCAAACAACGACAACCGACAATTCTAATGACAGATTCGAACAGATGTTGTCAAAAGCTGGCCAATCCTTGAATCGAGTTGAGAAAAGGAAAATGAGAGAATTTCTCTTGCAGTATCGAGACCTATCCGTACCAAAAGGAGGGAAGACTGGTAGAACATCAGCCGTCAAACACAAAATCAATACTGGTAATGCCAAGCTAATTAAACAATCAGCTCGAAAGCTACCACAAGCGGAGAGGGAGGAAGCTGAAAAAATAATTCAAGAGATGGGGGAAGAAAGAGTAATAGAACCATCTACTAGTCCATGGGTGTCTCCAGTAGTGCTCGTCAGGAAAAAGGATGGAACTACCATATTCTGCGTGGACTATCGCCAGCTGAATAACGTGACGAAAAAGGACAGCTATCCTTTGCCTCGGATCGACAATACGCTAGACACTTTGGCTGGCAGTAAAATGTTTTCCACCTTGGACTTGAAGTCTGGCTATTGGCAAGTAGAAATGGACCCAAAAGACAAAGAAAAAACTGCTTTCACTACCGGATCCGGATTATGGCAGTTCAACGTCATGCCCTTCGGGCTCTGTAATGCGCCCACGACATTTGAAAGACTAATGGAAAATGTATTGAGATGGTTATCTTGGAAAACTTGCCTGGTCTATTTAGACGACATCGTAGTACTAGGGAAGACATTCGAGGAACACCTGAATAATTTGCAAGACGTATTCAAACGACTTCAAGCTGCTCAGCTTATGTTAAGCCCGAAGAAATGTCAGTTATTCCAAAACCGAGTCAACTATCTGGGTCATGTCGTGAGTAACGAAGGAGTGACAGTAGATCAAGAGAAAATTACTTCCATTGAGCAATGGCCGCATCCAACGGACAAACATCAAGTCAGGAGTTTTCTTTGACTCTGCACATACTATCGAAGGTTCATAAGGAAGTTTGGAGATATTGCCAAGCCACTAACTCGACTCACACAAGAAACAAGAACTTTTCATTGGGATGAAGACTGTCAAACTGCTTTTGAAACCCTCAAGAGACATTTAACCACGGCACCGATACTAGGATATCCGTTACCAGAAGGAGACTTCATTCTTGACACTGATGCAAGCAACGTGGGAATTGGAGGAGTACTCTCACAGATCCAAGGAGGCCAAAAAAAGAGTGCTGGGATATTTCAGTAAAGTCCTCTCCAAACCAGAACGGAACTACTGCGTCACGAGAAGAGAACTTTTGGCGGTAGTAAAGTCTGTGGAACACTTCTATCAGTATCTCTATGAAAAGAAAGTTTTAATTCGGACTGATCATGCAGCACTTAAGTAGTTGAATCAGTTCAAGAATCCCGAGAGCCAGATCGCTAGATGGATTGAACGACTCCAAGAATACGATTTCAACATCGATCATCGGGCTGGTGTCAGTCACCGGAATGCCGACTCCTTGTCTAGACGACCGTGCCAACCAGACTAATCCCACCGCAACAAGGTGGAATCTAAGGAAGCTGTAGTTTCAAGAACTACAGTAATCAATAAGGAATGGTCACCCACCAGGATTAGAGAAGATCAAGAGAATTATCCACACCTGAAGATGATCCAGCAATGGAAGCAAGAAAATCGGCGACCTACCTGGCAAGAAGTGTCAAGATTCTCACCAACACTGAAGGCATATTGGGCTCAGTGGGACTCCCTTGTCCTGGAAGCAGGCCTGTTGAAACGAATCTTTGGAAACGATGATGGTTCCGAAAATAGACGACAAATAGTTATCCCGAGATCGAGAGTAGCTGAGGTAGTGGGGAAGTTACACGACAGTCCATCAGGAGGTCATCTGGAAGTGAAGAAAACCTTTCAGCAAGTCCGTGAAAGGTTTCATTGGATAAACAGCTCCGTCGATGTGAAGGACTAGTGTAAGAAGTGTACGAATTGTGCTACGAGTAATGGACCACATCGCAAAAGAAAGGCTCCCATGAAACAATACAATGTTGGGAGCCCATTCGAAAGGATTGCATTAGATATCGCTGGACCATTTCCGACGACAGAAAACAGTGGTAAATACATTCTGGTTGTGATGGATTATTTTACCAAATGGGTAGATGTTTACGCAATTCCGAATCAAGAGGCCACAACTGTCGCGGATGTATTGGTAAAAGAATTCATAAGCCGATATGGAGTGCCCTTGGAACTTCATAGCGACCCGGGAAGGAATTTCGAAAGCCATGTATTGCAGGAAATTTGTGAGAAGCTGGGAATGAAAGAAGACCAGGACAACGGCGTTGCATCCAGTCAGACGGAATGGTCGAAATAATGAACAGGACCATAGGAAAATACCTGTCCAAAGTAGTTTCCAGCCACCAGAAATATTGGTACCAACACCTTTCCCCATTTGCATTGGCGTATCGATCTGCCATCAATGAGTCCACAGGTGAAACACCTGCGAAAATACTATTTGGACGCGAAATGAGACTTTCTTGTGACCTGGAATTTGGTTGTCATCCTGGAGAAGATCTAGCGGGAGAAGACTACGTGATCCAGTTGAGAAAAAGGATGGACGATGTACACGAATTGGTTCGAACGAATCTCCAAGCTGCAAGCGACAGAATGAAAAAACGGTACGACACGCAGGCTACAGAAGGCAGTTTCAAAGAAGGGGACAAAGTATGGTTACACAACCCGACGAGGAGAAGGGGCTTTTCTCCAAAACTGCAAAAGTCTTGGGGGGGTCCATACTTATTCAAGAAGAAGATCAACGACGTCATCTATCGCATAAGTAAGATTCCCAATGGAAAACCGAAAGTAGTCCACCAAAATCGACTAGCGCCATTCGAAGAAGACCATGACAAAGAAGAAGGAGTAAACCATATCCGGGAAGATCCTGACCCTGCCTTCGAAGAATTTATGGGCGCATATGAAGGTACCGGTAAAGCTAGATTTGGAGTAACTACAGAGCAGCGACAAGATTTGTTCACGCTCCCGGAAGACTATTCACTGGCACACAACATCCCAGCCAATACCAAAAATGCACGAGGTTTGGCATTCGTCTTTCGAAAGAAGTTTGAACAATCAGAAAAACTTTCAGAACAGATTCCAACCCCTGGCAAAACACTGAAACTTAAACACAATTCAGGACACATCTTCTATCTGGTAACAAAGAAAGAATTTGAAGATCGATCCACCTACCGGAATGTGTGGGAAGCTCTATGAAGTCTTCGAGACCACGTGCTAGAATCCAATGGGAAGAAACTAGCGATGCCCAAGATAGAGAGCAACCAGTTGGATTGGCGAGTCATTAGGAATATGGTGGAATTGATCTTCGAAGATATCGATGTCCACATTTTAATCTGCAGCGATTCCCCACGTTATCACTATACGATGAAGACAGTACCCTGTTACTTCCATACGACCGGAAAGTGTAGGAGTGGATCCAGTTGCCGATTCAAACATCCAGTCCCGGCTACACAGGAGTTTCAGGAGGAACTTACTATTAAGGAGGGGGCAATGTTACGAACTCAGTCATTCAGAAGAAGCCGGTCCTGTCGCAAACTATGAATGCGACCTTTCTAGAAAGGTTCTCCAACAGGTAATGGTCGGGACTGTTCTCGAACAGCGTAGAAGGCGGTGAATTCTAGAAAGTTCTCTAGTTTCGAGGGACTATATATGCGCGGGTTTTCGAGTGAGTCAGGGAGTTGTTCAGTATACAGTGAATCGGTAAACAGTTCCAGTATACAGTGAGTGAACAGAAAGTGAATATAAATGGTGTTGAACATAAACTAGGACAATTATTATACCGAGTGTAGATTAATTAATAGACAATAACTAGTGTGCATATAAATTAGTGTGTGAGTGTTTCTTCAATAAATCAATAGTAATTAGCCACAGTGAGTGTATAATTTTATCCCACGGTAAACACAGTTCAAATTAATAAGAAAAACATTACATAAATATATAAACAATTGTGAGTTATGTCAAAAAATGAAATACGACAGAAACCCCCCAAAACAAAAATTCGAATGAACGCCAACGCCGAATAAACCTTTCGAAATAGTTCACGCAGATGTTTTCACAATTGAAGGTCAGAAATTTTTAACAATAATTGATAAATTTAGCAAGTACGCACAAGCATACAATTGAGTAGGAGTACCTGCAATACATATTGCAAAAACTTTTATGAACTTTTTAACTCATCACGGTACACCTGAAATGTTGGTCGTTCATAGAGGAACCGAATTAAAAAATCATGTTATCGAAGACTTTGCAAAACTACATAAAATCGAACTTCATCATACTACGGAACTTAATCCAAATTCTAATAGTAATATTAAACGATTTTACTCAACTCTTATCAAACACATTAGAATTATTCGAGAAACACATGAAAATCTTAATATCCTAGACCAAATACCTTATGCAATTTCAGGATATAACAACTCTTTTCATAGTGCAACTAAACTACAACCAATAGGAATAATATCGGGTCATTTGGACACGAACAATCCTCTCAATATTGACCTCAATCAAAAATTATATTCAAATTATATGACTTAGCATAAAGAAACCACTGCCGAAATTTATAAAACATTAAACGAACAGATGGCAAATCATATCAAAAAAGTTGGAGAAAATCAATGCAAATCGACATGAACCATTGACGTACAATCCAGGTACGCTGATATATCATAAAACAAATTCACGCAATAAAATCAGTCCTAGATTTAAAGCCAGACCAGTAAGAAGGAATGAAAATATCAAAGTGAGAACCTACAAAATAAATTCCCCTCGTAACAAACAAAAACTAGTTACTACCACTCACCATAAAAATAATTTAAGAAGACCACCCGCTAATCAAAAAATTGTACAATTACAGAATGCTCCTGTCGCTGGTAACAGCCAGTTGGACACAAGAAATTAAAATTACAAGTTTGGAATCCAATCCCGGTATACTTCCTCACAAATTAGGAAATATAGATATATAGATATATAAGTGAATAATTTAAGAATTTCACGTAACTAACTATTTATAATTATTAGCAGCTCACTACAAAAGGTAAATGTTCACAAAATAAAAAATAATGTATAATGTGACGTGGACAAAATAGTGGACTGCTGCCGGTTATAAAAATGTCCGTGCCTTCTTACCCCTTTCACGACTTGTTGTTTACGTCCGGTGCAGGTGGTGGGAACAGGACCGTATTGAGAACAACATCGCCCCCGCCTTGAAACGCTCCAGGGTTTCAATGTAGATTTATTGTTGGTTTGGCAGGACGCAGATTTTGACAACTGGGCGTCTTACCTCACTGGTTGATGTTTTGATAGTAACGGATCTTATTATATCATCGTTACCCTTTTGTACTTGAGAAATTCTGCCCAGCTTCCATTTCAAGGGTGGTAGTCCATCTTCTTTGATCAGTACCAAGAGACCGATTTTGATTAGCTGCGGGTGACTTGTTTTCCACTTTGCTCGAGTTTGTAGATGGGATACATACTCCTTGCTCCATCGAGACCAGAAGTGTTGAGTAATTCGCTGTGCTCTTTCAAATCGTGAAAGGCGATTTATTTGATGTCCAATAGATTGGGTTCTGGTAATGCCATCAGGCTTCCTCCTATCAGAAAATGTGCCGGGGTAGAGGGTGTTGTATAATTGGGATCGGTTGACATTGGATAGAGTGGTCGGAAGTTGAGACACGCTTCTATTTGACATAAAATAGTGCTGAACTCCTCAAAGGTTGTAGAAGCGTTACCCAGTACACGTTTCAAATGGTATTTGGTAGACTTGACGCCAGCTTCCCAAATACCGCCAAAATGTTGTGCATTAGGAGTGATAAAGTGCCATTGAACACCCTCGATTGACAGTTGTTCAGAAATGTTGGCTCCGGAAGCATCGAAAAAAGATTTTATTTCGTTATTAGCGCCGACAAATGTGGTACCATTATCGGAATATATTTCTGTGCATTTACCCCGTCTAGCCATGAAACGACGCAGAGATGC
>CAJUYG010000818.1:147768-185023 GCA_910591675.1 Galerucella calmariensis
ACTAAGCAATTTATTTATGCTACACTGAGAAATATAACTATATAACACCTCCCCCATTAGAATGAGGCTCCTTCTGGAAGCTGAATTTTCTTTTCTTGTAGTTTTATGGATATTTGTTCTGGCACCTTTGTCTTCGGTTTTTTCTTCAAAAGTAGCCAAATAATAACTAATGCTATACCAGTGTATAAAATTATGGTCCATACGCTGGGAATATGCAGGTTGAATTTTTCTTCAAGTATTGGTGTCAATTCTTGAGACAGTTCTTTCAGTTCTAAATTTTTCAAATTAATTTCCATAGGAGACATTTTAATTTTGTTGAAATTTGTCTGAAATTCATTCAGTAAAAGAGGTTGGCCAAAAGTTTTTTCTTGAAATGTGAGTTCGTTATTTTGAAAAATTATCTTACAAGGAGTGTTTTTAATTAAGTATATTCCTCTCAAATTTTTAATTTCTGTGTCTTGTGAGCACTTGAATATTAACCTTTCTTCGTTTGGAAATATGGCCAAATACTGGTTTATTTCTGGAATAACTTCTAAATGATTTTTTTAAATTTCGATTTTTGAGTATTCACAGCTGGTAGAGTTTCCTGTTAACAATATTTGTTCTTCGCATAGCTGTTTGTTATTGTCTTGGAGATATGAAGGACATTGGAAGGTTTCAATTCGTGTACATATGTCGTTTAGAGGTTTTATTCGATTTTCAGATTTTAGAAAATATTTTGAGCTTGGTAATATTGTTACGAATTCTGATTCTAATTTAGTGGGTATGGGTAATAAATAAAATTGTTCAAACTCAATATTAAAATTAATAGGAATAGATAAAAAGTATTCTATTTGATTTTTTCTTAGTCTACATTTTATATCTAAAATTGATTCGAAGTTTAAAATATTCTCATATTTTAATTCAAACGGAAGTTGCAGTTTGTAATATGAAGATATTTTTTGCAATTCTGTAAATAATTCTTTCGACTTAATAATACTCGGGTGTAATGTTCTTAGTTTGCAAAATGTTAAAGAATTTTCTACTGTTTGCATTACATCTAAAATTACGTTATAAATGATTAAAAGTTCGTTAATCATATCCTTTAGATAAATGAGATTTTCATATTCGACTTGAAAGTCTAACATATCTTTTATTTCAAAAATTTTTGACTTGAGTAGTATTTCATTTTCTTGAATGTCCTGAATAGTGTTATTAAAATTATTTATTATTTGATGACTGACACTGTATTGCATTTTAATTTGATTTTCGAGATTTGCTTGATTTTGTTTTAAATGTTCTAAGATTGAATCTATTCTTTCTTCATCTTGAGAATCGAGGTTACCTGTTATGGCTTTTATCAAAGAACCAAATCCATTTATTAAGCCTCTTTTGTTTCTAATTGTTGTGGAGTGAATATTTAAGTTTTCAAATTTTTCTTCAATATTATTTTTAACATTTTGTATAAGTTTAACAAGATTTCCAGTCTGTTGTATGAAAAATGTATTATTTGAGATATCACCTGTAATATTTTTGAAATGTTTATTCAAAGAGTTATACTCTTCTAGTAATGGGTTCAAGTTATAAAAATGCACAAAGGTATGACTTGATTTTTGTAGTTTAGCAGTGCCAAGATTAATTGGTAAAATTCCTAGATTATGACTGATGTCTTTAATTTCTACTGTTGCTTGTCCAATTGAGACGAATCTGTAATAAAAGTATATGGTTTTTGTTTAGGTCGTTTTATATTAGATAAGTGAATATCTTCAGTGGTATTGAAGTGTCTAGTTACAATTTTTGCAGTTTTACGATTTTTATTAGTATTTTTAATTTGTTCAGGTCGGTATTTATTTTTTGTTTTACTTTGAATTTGTTTTTTTTTTGATAAATACCTTCGTAGGTATTGGATTTGGCAATTCTTCTCTATTTTCGTTAGCTTTTGAGAGATTCTTTAGTCTCTTGTAATTTTGTATTTATTCTAGAATATAGTAATTTCATTTTTTCCCTATGATTATAAAGATAATTATTAACTAGCTGCTTATCAATATCTAAGTCAAAAGAAGAGTTATTTTCCAAATGTCCTGTAATAATTTCGTATGGTTTTAGCTTGGTTGTAGAGTGGATGCTGTTGTTATATGCTAAAAGTGCATAATTAATTTTTATTTCAATGGGTTCTTTCTTGAATTCATTTTGATTATTTAAAAGTCTAATATGTTCAATAATTGTCGAGTGAAATCGTTCGGCAATGCCATTAGATTCCGGATGCTGTGAACTTATAAAGTGTATCTTTATCTTATGAGTGTCTAATAAATCTTTGACTAAGCTATTTTTTAATTCTGTGCCATTATCAGATATTATTTGATCTGGTATACAGTGGTGGGTGAAATATTTAATTAAATTATTAACAATTTCTATGCCTTGAGCAGAATTTAGTTTATAAAGTTGACCGTATTTTGAAAATGAATCTATAATAGTTAAAAATTTTGTGCTTTCTAGGGTTATAGTATCTAACTGAATTATTTGAAAAGGTTTGACGGCTGTTGGAGTTACGTTGAAAAGTGGTTTCAAAGGTTTCCTATCGTATTTTGTTGCTTGGCATATTTCGCATTCGTTAATGTAGGTTTGAATAGACGATCTTTGGTTTGGCCAATAATAACGCGTTTTTATATTATTTTCAGTTTCATCCAACCCTCTATGATTTCGTTTACCTTCATGATAATTTTGGATGACTTCTTTTATTTCATTTAAGGGGATATCGATTAATTTTTTGTTGCACTTGATAAATGAAATCTGTGAATTTTTAAAATAAGTTTGCAGAACTGTACTAAATTTTTCATATAAAGGATCTTCAAAGTAAATATGATATTTCAATTTCGGTACAACATAATCTTTCACAAAATTTATAACATCTTGTTCAAAATTATTTTTTGAAAATTGTACGAGAATTCTTTGTTTTAAATCGTATAACTTAATAATTGTTGGTGCTGCGGGTTCAAAATTTACTTCAGAGATTATTATTTGATTTTTTCCTACATTTACTGAAGACTCCGAAATTGGTATTCCCACTACAGGATCTTCTATGTTAGTGTGGATAGTATTGTTTTCATCGTCAATGTCGTTTATTTCTTCTGCTTCTACGATAAGTGACTCGGTTTCTACATTATTAATTTTAGAAGTACTGGCAAATTTGTCATTGAATTTTTCCGCGTAAATTGCATTAAAATTTGGACTGAAGTTTTGTTCGTATTCGTCGAACGATTCAACTTCTATTGGAGCACTTAAATCTACTTTAAAATATGATTCTGTCGGATTCAAAATAGTGCATAAAGCTTGACTATTTTCCGCTTTAGTAAGACATTCCGGAATTTCTAGTTTTCCTATTTTTGTGTAAGGAATAATTATATCGCCATTATTGTTATTTTCGATATTTAATTTAATTATTTGTTCTGTGCGTGGAGCCACTACTATACAATTCGTGTTCTCGCAGTTTATTTTGAAATAATTTATTTTAATCTTACTAGTTGGCGTAATTAAGACGTTATTCACTAAATCAATTGTTGCATTTAGTTTTTTAAGATTATCTAAGCCTAATAAGCAATCGAAATGATTATGAAATTTAAATATACAATATTCTAACCTAATTTTATTCTTTATTTTAAATATTTTTGAACATGGAATTGCTGTACAATATTTTTGTTGACTTGTACCGAGAGCTGATGATACCTTGAAAGGTTTTTGTATGATTGATTTGGAAAAAAAATTTTCGGCAATTTCCGGGGTTACAAAAGATTTTGTGCTGCCGGTGTCTATCAAAACTCTTAAATTTTGTTCGGGAAATATAATGTACGGTAATTCACTTTCAGAATTAGTAAAATTAAATAGTTCTACGTTCCTATTGCGTCCGATGACGTTTCCTCTAAAAAACGATTTTCATCTTCAATATGACATTCAGTATTGTCGATATTATGTAATTCTTCAGAAATGAAATTTCTCCTCTGTTTGTAAATTGTGTTTGATTTTGCCCATTATTTCTATTTTGAGCGTTGAATGGACTGACTGTATGTATTCGCTGTAGTTATACTCATTGGAGTAGGTTTTTGAAAATTTTGGTTTTGATTTTGTTTGAAAACGTTTGTATTTCTAGTTTGAATATTGGTTGCTCTACTTGTACTAGGTAAATTATTTGAATTAAAACCTCTGTTAAATTGTGTCTGTGCTTGAGTATTACTTGAGTTAAATTTTTTATTAAATTGAGGCTGATAATTTTGTTGTAATTTTGGAGTATATGTGGGTCTCTGTATTTGATTAATTTGGAAATTATCTTTGTTTTGTGGTACAAAATTATTTTTTGGCCTAGGTTTAACAAATGAATTTTTTGAATAGTTATTATTATTATTAGTCATATATATTTGAAAGTCATTCGTTAGAACATTTAAGGCTGTATTTAAATCACTAGGGTTTTTGGTACGCATTAAAGTGCCTAACGGTTCCTTTAATCCACGTAACAATACTCTTAGTGCTAAGTTCCTAAGATAATTGCCTAATATGACTCGCTCATTGGCATTTGACCGTGTCATTAATAATGATATCTGCAAGTTTAAAAGATGCTGTATTCTGTTATAAAATTCAAAAGGGGATTCGTTTCCCTGTGTTAATTCTGAAATTTCTATGCTCAGCGTATAAACATCTCTTTTATCTGCGTAAGTATTTAATAGAGCATCCTTCAAATTTTGCCAATTACTGATACTACATGCAGAAATATTAATCGCTGCTTGACCTTTAATTTTTGATAAAATACTAGACATTAAGTATTCGTTATGAAAATCTCCTATATCTACAGGGTTGTAAAATTTATTCACTAATTTTTCCGAAATATCGATAAATCTAGGTAATAAGGCATTATCGCCATGGAAATCTGGGATCATATCCAAATATTCCTTTTTTAATTGAGGTACTACGTTATCTGTGGGCATTTTGAAATTTGTGTTTAAATTATTCACGGGTTTTGCAATTTTTAAAATTATTTCTTTACTTAAATTAGTTTGTGAGTCAGAATCTAAATCAGAATCAGAATTTCCAGAGCTTCCTGAATTGAACAAATTATTATTATCTCTATACGACATAAAGTACTTACATTAGAAACAGGACTGCTTTCTCCATCTAGTCGAACTTGTAAGCAGGGAATTGGCAATATTCGTTTGGAATTCCTCTTCTTAACGGTCGAACTATCTTCTAGTTGAGTTACTCAGTTCACTCAACTAAGAGTCCCAAATTTCACTTTTAAGGTATGTTAACAAATCGTTGAAACGAACCGGTGGTTATTTACGCTAACGCCCGTTTAACATATCCTACTGACTGCGCCACTTATCTTTTCACGTATGGAAAAGGCTTTTTAAAAAAGATTTATTTATTGAGATAATTACAATAGTATGTTATAAGATCGGAAGTAGATTCTAGACTGAATAATAAAGTTTTACAATAATCTAATATTAAAATTAAAACATAAGCAAAAACAAAGTTCACTATGAATTTGAATAACTGACTAAGCAATTTATTTATGCTACACTGAGAAATATAACTATATAACATTCATGAACGAAATGATGGTATTGCAATTTCAAGTTGGGATTTTTTTTAATTTTCGTTCAAGATTGGAAAATCGATCAGTAGAAATGCTTCTCGACTGACCGAGAACAGAAGGATCTTGTTTAAAAGAGATTGTCACGATGAAACGTCCGGTATCGTTTTGGCATTTGATTCACACCAGTAATTGAAATGTTGATTGAACGTTTGTTCAAGTTTAAAAGTTTTGGAAGTTTCTCGGAAATAAAGTTCACCTGGCTACCACTATCAAGTACAGCTCTACATTGATGTGCATCATTAAATTCATCGTAAACTGTAATTACTGCGGTAGAAAGTAATATTTGTGATGGAGTAGACAGACTAGTTGTGAGTGTGTGTTGTAAATTTATAGAATCGTTAAGTGTACCAGAAGCCCTCGTACTATTTGAGGCACCATTATCATTCTGAAAATGAAACATAGTGTGGTGCATTTTGCCACACCGCCGACACAGCCAGCCGACTTACATTCCTTCGTACGATGGTTAAATCCCAAACAGTTAATACATAACCTTAAACGCTTCGCAGTGTCCAATCTTTCCCTTGTTGTTAATTTGTTAAAATCAGAGCATGAATAAAACCATGGTTATTTTTGCATAGACTACACATAACATTATTTGAAGTAGTACCGAATGATTTTGTATGTTTTTGTATGGATCGTTTCGAAGCGCGGTGTTTAAATCCTTCTACAGGTTCACCCTCTAATGACGACAAAATTCGACAACGGTTTTTCAAAAATTCCGTTACATTTTCAAAATTCGGTATTTCATTTGAGTCGGCCCGTGATTCCCATTCACGTTTAGTAGTATTGTCAAATTTTGTCGTTACGAGGTGAATAATTAAGTCGTCCCATTGGTCAGTAGGACGCTTCAAAACTTTCAATGCATTTAAATTTTCATCAATATCGTCTAATATTAAGTTCAAACCTTGATGTGACTCCTCTTTTAGCGTGGGTAGTTCAAAAAGAGCCTTAACGTGATTTTCCATCAATGCTTGTTTGTTTTCGTAACGATCTGAAAGTAATTTCCAAACAACCTCGTAGTTATCGTCACATATTTTTAGGGATTTTATTTTATCCGCAGCACTCCCTTGCAATTGTATTGCTGCAAACTATTTTCGTTAGTGCTTTCTCCGACTTCTTTGGCAATGCAAAAAAAAAAAAAATTTCGTACACGGTAATAAAAGAGTGAAAAGAGGAATTATAAACAGGCTAGGAACAATATTCGAAAGTATTTCCGGTAATTTAGACGCAAATGACGGCAAACGTTATGACGATGCCATTGCCCTATTAAGTTGGAATCAAAAAGATATAGCAAATACACTCAATAAACAAATATCACTAACAAGCAAAATTATGGACGATTATAATAACAGCATTTCACTAATACAACAAAATGAAAAAGATATAACAAAAAAATTAAACGAGTTAAATTCCGAACTGTATAAGTTTGTTAATGACTTTGTCTGGTATTTCCTAACAAAAAAGACTCTGGATCAAATACAAGCATCGCTCAAAATTTTAACAGAAATATTAAATAATATAGATAACTCTATTGCTTTCGCTAAATTAAAACATTACACTATAGTGTTTTAAAGTTTGAAGATTTAGAATTCATTGTGAAGTCAATAATAAAATATTATCAGTAGGTAGTAATACCCCTAGGGTCTTGATAATACCGAGATAATTTTGTCATAGAGAATGCTGAAAGCGTGCTGCTTGATATTATCTTTGAGCAACACGCTTGAAGGATTCTCTACGACAAAATTTTGAGTATTTATCAAGACCCGAGGAGTATTCGATAAGATAATTTTTTACTTTGTAGATATCAAAAAAACTGATTGTCAATCTGACGTTCAATAATTTTTAATACAAACTTCATTAGTTTTAATCAAATATTATTCATTTTTATTTAAAACTACAGTTGTGAAAAGTACAATTGGTTAATTATTCGAATCGTTAGATGTAATACCAAATATTTGCGACATTTTTAATCCAGTTGTCAGCTTGACGTTTAATTAATTTCTAAAAAAAAATTAACACCAAACTGAAAACACCACAGGTAGGGTATTTTCCCTGTAATACAGTGGTGATTGGATGAAATTTGACACATGACTTGAAATTAAGTAATTTGAATGATTACTATATTCAGTGAAAAATTATCCAGCTGATACCTTTATTTTTGGAAATGATCCTCAAAATTTCCATAAGTATAATGATATACTGACAGTCGAATCTTACTATTCCAAAGACAAAATCGTTTTTGTAATTCACTTTCCTATAACCATACCCGAAACTTCCACTTATTTCCACCTGTATTCTATACCTACAAAAAATAACACAATCCTTATTCCACCTAAACCTTATCTGACAATGCAAGATAACCAGTACGAGTATGAAGATGAAAAATGTCAAAACCCACATGAGCTATACTTTTGCCCCAACGAAAAATCCATGATAGCTGCCGAATCAGACAACTGCATCTACCCTTTGTTGCAACTAAAGACCAAAGAGCACCCAAAATGTATACCAGTGCCCATAATAGTTGAAAACGGAATTATTCAAACAAATAACTTAGCAAATTACTTAGCAGTTTTTCCAGAAGAAACAAAAGTGAAAATTATTTGTTCAAAAGCTGACTTCACGTCGCTGAAAGGTAGCTACTTCATTGAATTCGGCTGCAGTTTCCCAGCACCAAGTAACAAATTTATCAACCACGAATAAATCACATCAGGCCAACCCTCATCACTCCCAGAAATCAAGCCAGAAAATAACAAACTATTCTACCCAAGAAAAATTAACATTGAATAAATTTCTCTGGACAAAATTCATCATTTCCTGAAAGAAGAAAAAAGAATTCAAGAAGTCAGCTTAAGAAATATTCTACACAACTACGCCTACATATTGTCCACGCCACTCCACGTAATTCTTGCAATCATCATTTTTGTTGGCGGGCTCAGATCGAAATCAAGATGCAGAGACCAACCTACAACAGACGATACCAAGAAAACTACCACCAAACCAAAATCGAGAATGAAAAATGTTCGAATTTAGGAAGATGAATAATCAATCCACACCCTGTATGCATCTCTCTGGGGATGGAGGAATTACATAATCATTTCTGCTCATCTTTCACTATTCTTGCTATATTATATATTATTTTATTATCTCTTATTCTTAGAACCTGTAACTGTTGCTAAAGAAGATGCCAACTCGGCATTTCCCATAAAACCTTCCTTTTGTACATTTTTCATTCAGTCTTATTCTACAGCTTGATATTGTATGTTTGACAATAAATAAAAATAAAGTTTTTAAAAACAAAGTTTCTGAAAAATCGCTATCTTAGACGACTTTTTTAAATTCAATTGGTGAATATTGAGAGTGCTTAAATTTTCAATATTATGGTTAATATCCACGGGAATAGTCTTAGTATGTGGTCTCTATAGAGTGTTTTCCTGAATGGAATACGTGAAAATTAAAATTTTGAACTCAACGATATGCCCGAAACTCAGATTAACAAACTTATCTCCAAAACAAACAATAAGCATTTTCCGAAATGTATTGATATTTTCAGATGTTATCAGCTTCCGACGGAGACATGTGAGTTTTCAGAGTGCTTCCCTACGCTACACAATACCGCATCATCATCACTATGCCATAAAGCAAAATATTATGATGTTTCCAGATATTTGAATTGGTAGTAAATATACGTGTTCTTCTAGTTTACTTTTATAATTGAAATGCTGATATTTAAATATTTTAACTTAACCCGTAACCGGTGAGGTACAATTTCAGTTATATCAAACGTTTTCAGAAAAATAATGTAACAAAAATTGAATATTGTATTGGGTAATATATAATATTTAAGTCAATGAAAAATTTCAAAATACGTCTTCGTTTTTATACAGTAGTATTGAAATCTCTCATTATGATAACAAACTTCTACAATTTCATAGAAAAAACATGCATACAATTGGCATATATAGGAAGGTGCATGAAAGGTGCAAATTTTATTCGTATGTGAAGTTTTGTCTGACTGGTGAGACTCCTAAGATTGGAGTACTCCTTCCTTCACATGATTGCGATTATTCGGCTATATAATTCATCCGTAAATGCAAGTTTGGCGATCACAAGCCATGCTGAGATAATTTCCTTTTGGGGACATTATCACAACCATAGGCTGGTTGACGTACTGGAGGAGAATTCCAGCAGAATTCACGAAGTGCTTGCCCTGGATGCTCCCCTATGAATATTTCTCGTTTTTTTTGTGGGTGGGGGTATTGATCAGTGCTAAAAATACTCAGTACATTATTGTATGAATCAGCGCAAACCAAATGTTGATGAATATAAAGCTTTTGGCTATTTAGGTACCACCATCGTAACTTTGTGATGGATCGCTGAATGTTTGGATAATAAAATTCCATTCAAGCCCACCCGCGTGGCAGGCGAGCATTCTACCACTGAACCACCGATGCTACATTGAAATTCTATGCAAAGCTGGTATTCACAGTGCTGGTGATATACTTGAATTTAATCGAATAAACTTTTCACTATCATTTCCATAATTCTTTGCAAGATTGATCTTTTTTAGAACTTTAGTTCTCAACGTTAGGTTGGAGCGACCGGGGGTCACGGCGCAAAAGATCTGACCGTTGCGTTGCTGCGTTATGAGTTTACGAAGCAGCGACTCATAAGCTTCAGAAAACTGTAATGCCGCCATATATCGATGTCTCGGGTTTGAATTTTACACAAAGATTGATAATATAATAGTACAATAATCGATTGTTGATAATCGATTAGGAGATATACCTTACAGTGACGCACGTCCGTTAAAACTAAAAAAATGCGTGAAAAATTTTAAATTAATTGATAGATTGAAAAAAAAACCGAGGACAGAATTTTGTAACGAAATAATACATCTACTACTCTACAACTACAACTTAATGATAATCGATTGTTGATCGATCAATAATAATCGATTATAGATTGATTGATAATGATCGATCGCCGATCGATCAAAAATAATCGATTATTAATCAATTTATGATAATCGATTGTTGATCAATTGGAAGCAATCGACTTTCAATCGATTGGAAATATTCGAATATTCATCGATTATATACAATCGGTTATTAATCGATCTATGATGAAGAATTGACGATAGTCGATTATTAATCGATTGAGGTTAATCGATTATTAATCGATTGATGATAATCTACTATTTAGTCTATTGTTAATAATAGATTATTTAATCGATCGTTGATCTATCAAAAATCATCGATTATTGATCAATTAATGATAATTGATAATAATCGATTGTTGATCGATTAGAAATAATCGATTTTATATGGATTGTTGAATGAAGTTTCATCCGGAGTAAAATAAATACTTATATTAATATATGTGTATTAATCTATTGATTAAAAGAATTTGATTATTGCTTAAAAGGAACCAAAGTTCTAACCGTGTGTCCCGTGACACGTTCTCCAATTTTTTTGGGGTGCTCTTAAATTAATTGCTTTTTAAAGAATAAAAAAAAATATTATCATAAATGATTATTTGGGAAAATTCGCAGTGTGTAGTTAATGAAATGCCGAAGCAGCTAAACAGTAAATGTCAGGAGATGGTAACATCTTTGTTAAGCGATTTAAAACAAGAATTTTGTTTTGCAGCGTCATCGTCCTCTTATCGTTAATAAACTATATACAGAATTCATCAATTGATGTAAATATTTCACACAGAAAATCCGTCATAATTTCAATATTATTTTTGTCCGTTACATCATAACTCTCACTATAAAAATTGGTGGGTGGAGTTTAAGTAGGTACATTAGGATGCATGGAAATTCAATGAGATAATACTCTCTCCCTACTTCATGAGCATGTCCGGTAACATACTTCACTTCACATGGATTTTCTTATAACATTGTTAAAGTATATTTTGGATTGTATTTATCATGATTTGAATGACATTCCACATCCCACGATCGTGCAGTTTGATTTTTCACTTCAAACATCGCGCGAAATCTTGCACCAATCAGCAACTCACCGATTCATAATCTGTACCAACCAACAAAAAATTCAGCAAGAATTGTTGCAACATTACCTGTAGATGCATCGGGTTGTGTGCAAATGAATCTGATTTTTTACGTCAATAAAAATAACATTTGAAGATTCCGATACTTGCAGTATATTGATAAACTTTAAGAGAGTCAATTAGACAATTATTGAGCGTAATCTAAAAATAAACATGGATATTTTTCTCCCGGACTGATGAAGTTTCCATCAGTTTCTCAATTCATAGAGAAATTCGAAACAAATTTTATCGATTCCAATAATTCCATTATATTATCTACCACACATCCATTCATGAACAGAATTGTGTTCAACCAATACGTTCTCAAGAATCTTATCAGATTTTCATTTTCGTTTTTGGTGCGCAAACTTCATTCGGGATCGGAGACATTATCATGAACTCAAACAGCCATGTAATTGATATTCTGGATAATCCACTATTCAATTCCAATTTTTCGACACTCGAACTCCATACAAATGAGTATTATGATTTCTCTTTATATATTGGATCGAATGGAAAAGCTCCTTATATCATATTTCCAAGTTAAAAATCTGTTACATCGAATAAAAAAAATATAATCAAGAATGTAATGTACGTGGAATGTTTACATTTGTTTTGATAAATAAGTTCACTGGAAACATGGAAAGTTGAACATATTATGTTCCACCGAAGGGCGGGATTAAAGAACAAAAAATTTGGAAACTGCTTACGGAAGTGTACAAATGTGAAAAAATAGTCCATTGTCGGAGAGCTAACATTCCTGGACAACTTTGAAGAGCAGCACAGATGACTTTTCTTTCAAGGTGAATATATTTCTCGCGCAAATTGTTTAAAACTCGACAGATATTAATTAATTCCAATAAAATCGCGAACAATTTTATTCGCAAATGAATGGAGCCTTGAATTTCGTGATAAACTTACTTGGGTTACTTCACTATGGAAACGTATTAAGGTTAAATTTTCAAACTCGAGGAACGTTCTCGAAAGTGAAATGTTAAGTGACGATGAATTTTCCATTTCTGGAACTCCTCCAGAGCTGGTTGGGACAGTGAATATTTTCAAAATATAAATCAAGTCCCTATAAACGATATGTTTCCAATAATTCATGAATAACACTAGCAGCTGTAAGAAAATATCATTTTCTCACAATAGGGAGATTAATAAGGAATTTTACTTTTTCTCCAAAAAATTTTGTCTGGTTCGCGAAAATTTTTTAGCGATTAGCGAAAAACACTATTTTTATGTACGTGTTACGGCGAAATTTCCGTACTCAAATTATTCCATGTTGGGCTTGTGAACACATGTCGGTGAAGGTTTGCTGTAAAACACGTGTGGCTGCCCGATTCACTATATTCATATCCTGTTGGTTTATAAATTGAGTGTTTGATACGAGGGCTGATAAAAGTATACGTTGTAAGAAAACTTACTTAAAAATGAAGCTGCTACGCTATGTGTACGGTAAGTTATAGACTTGATTTGAAACATTGAGAGAAATCATGTAGAATTAATCATTAGAATTGCATTAGATGAATAATAGTTATTTATGTACCAAGGCGGTAAAGTAATTCTTTATCGGACGAGCCTGAAATTATGAGATGAGCAAAGCGAGACCAATAACAGGCGTGGTGCATACAAAATTTCATCGCCAACTGCTCAGAATTCAGAACATAAAAAAGTAAGGTATATCTCATTGCATTTTATCATGGCAAAGTGAACAGCGAATATAGAACCAATCTACTTATTATTTGTTATATTTAAATTGAAGGTACACGTACCCTGAAACATTATGAACGTTAATTTCTGAAGTCGAAGGAGTTCCAATAATAATTTGTTATAACTAAATCGCAAGAGAACTATTATCGAGCCGTAATCGGGAGAAGCGTGACACTGACAGATGATGATTTTCCAGTGTCAAAGTCAAAATACTTCACCTGCCGCAAATGCAGAAAGGTAAACTGTTTGTTCACTTCCGGAAATCAATTTGATAATTGACGGCTTTACTGACGTTTGGAGATGAAAATTTCCAATTCGTCAAAAATGTACGTATTAACTATTAGTTAATGGATACAGTGTGACCCATTTTGTTTGGAAGCACTCCTGTGGAATCCGCATTTTAATTTGATTGATTTGTTTGATTTAGAATCATAAACAGTATTTTGGTACACATTTTCATAGCTTAATTACTATTTCCAAGACCCTTCATTATAATTTTCTTTGCCAAAAAAGACGAAAGTACATTAGTTATTCTCTTATCTCAAATATGACTATACCACTAGATTCAGAATCATCACGAATGTGAGCTCCCAAAATTTTATGAAAAAGTTTCTATCAAAGACAAAGTTATAACAACATGAATTTGGAAAAAGTGATATTCTAAATATTTTTCACTCAAACATATTGCACAGTGAAAATTCGAAGCCGATATAGCTTATGAGGACAGTGTAAAATTGTGCTTGATAATTTCATTTATTGACAAAATGAAATCAACGAGTATGACATGAGAATACAAATTGAAAACTCTTGAAAATAACTAACAATACCTTTTGATCAAAGGGATTTCAACTTAAACTTTGCAACTTCGTTTTTGTAATGTCCACAGCTTTATTATGTCCATATTATTTGAATACATGTTCACAAAACTCGAATAAATGTTCTACATAATCACAATTTGACAATGACTGCTTTAACTATTTAGGACAAAAATGAAATTATACGTTTGTGTGATTACAATGATAGAAGGGAACGATAAGTAACAGAAATATCCAATTGAAGACACCTAGACCGCTGTACGTATTTGCTGCTTTGCAGTGCACAAAATTGAAAAAGTATTTATTGAAACTGGAGCAGTGATGAAACGTTTTCAGAAGATAATCACAAGCAAGAAATTGAATGACCGTGTTTTTTCAAACAACTTTGCCAACAATCCAAATTATTAAGCACAATTTTACATTACTTTCAGAAGCCATAACTCCAGAACGGATCGAGTTGTCGGCTTCAAATATTAATTATGCAATATGTTCGAGTCCCGGTTTTTGTTTACCATGTTGCCATTTCTAACATTTGTTTACATTATACGTAAAAAATAGATTGAAATACCACTTTTCCCAAATTCATGTTGTAATAACTTTGTCGTTAATGAAATTTTTATTATAAAAATTTGGTAGTTTACATTCGTGATGATTCTGAATCCAGAGGCTTAGTCATATTTGAAAAAAAAAACCGATGTACTTCCGTCTTTTTTGGCAAGGAACAATTATTAACATAGCGAGCCTTGAAAATTGTAAATAAGCTGAAAAAATGTGTGTCAAAAATACTGTTTTTCACACTGAATTCGATGAAAAAAAATTGATTCAAAATGTATAGATAAAATAAGAGCTCTGCATTACCTTACAATATGAAAAAAGAAAAAATAGCCAACTATTTGAAATCATTCCATATTTTCGCAATAACATGCTCCAGAATTCGTTTTACTTACATCGTAACCCACTTAAGATGTCAACACCAAGTTTTAATAGACATTTGATGAACTTCCAACTCTCGTGATTCAAAAATGTCAACAAAGTTACTATTTTCACTCAAATAAATTTAACTCACATCAGTAGGGTACGCAAGGAGACGAGGAGGTGGCTGAGGAACCAGCAACTCGCTCATTGGAATGCTCTGCAGGGTCCTAGACAATCCAAACTTCTACTGAACGGATGGACTGATGGACACGCTGGGGCAGCTATTGAGCTAACAAAGAGTAGGTTGAGGAAGATAGCAGAACTCTCAACAGGGCACTGCTGTGTGAGGAAGCACCTCTACAACCTAGGAGTAGAGGAAAGTTCCCTATGTAGGGGTTGTGGCATCACTGACGAAACGTCAGTCCATGTTCTCTCGGAGTATCCACACTGGGCTGTATTACGCAGGCGAATCTCCAGAGTCCCTGTCATGGCCCCTGGAGACACAAGCAGGCATCCACTGAAAAAGGTTGTGGCCTTTATTGATGGGCCGGCTTCATGGATGTCTAGGTAGCAGGAATGGCACAATGGGCCCGCCAGTGGCCTCAGTGCCGAAACCTTGGCTTGAGTCTGTCTAGGTCAAGGCTCGCCTGCACATTTAGTAGTAGTAGGGTACATTTTAAAAAGCCTTGAAAACGTCGATTTTTCAAAAAAAAATTATAGTTCATTTGAAAACCAGGAGGAGTAATTTGAAAATCCTCACTCACACCACTAAAAGTTACCATTTCAGTTACTAAAGGGTGTGCTCCGAAAACGTAGTCAACAGTCGTGTTCCAAATATATTAAATATGCAAAGACATTAGTCGATTTCTCCTCTGATCTGCAGTATATGTTTCAGATGTACCTACGCATTAAACAAAATGTAAGACTTTTTCCTGTTTCGTTTCTTATTCAAACATAAGAAGATTCAGATTCACATCGACAACAAACAAATTATGGTCATTGTTCATGGTGGAGAATTACAGATAGTCAAGTTACTTTAATTATATTTATTACAATTAAATTGAAAAGAATATGACAATTAATAATATGTTCTGGCAATACTACAAAATTAATAGCATTGTAGAGCAATATGCAGTATTAATTCAAACATTCTCAACAGTTATCTTTATGTTGCCGGATTAAGTGTAATAAACCACTTTTCAAATACTTCTGAGATACCTTCTTCCTTCTTTTTAATTTCAAAAACCAATAATGTATTTTCTACCAAACCCAATCTTTTCTATATTGTTTTATATCTTCCATGGCATGTTCTTCCGATAAACTTTGACGATTTCATCCCAAATATGTATATAACAAATAAATAGTAACTACATTTGACTCGTCAAAAGGTGACACAGATAAATTTAATTTGTTTCAAGAGAGTCTGAACGTTTCTTTAAAGCTTACAGAATTTTGTCCAACACAGATCTTATTTTTGTTCTTCGAACGACATTCTTTATTCACTCATCACAATTTTTTAAAAGTCCCGGTATTCCACCAATATTTTCTGCACTATATAATGTTCCCCACTTCAGTATTCCCTTAATACTCGCTCAACCGACTTTACTACTTAAAAAAAATGTAAAGAAATAATGTACCCAGTGCTTGAGAATATTTTTGGTTTTTCATCCAATATTTATTTATTTATCTGTGAGAACTATCAAAAATGAAAACTATCAGCTAATGTAAATATTTATAAGTGTTGTGTGAAACTGGGCTGCATCTGACCAATCAGAGGTCTACAGAATTGCCAACTTAAATTCAAATCACTCCTCCTGGTTTTTAAATGAGGTATAGTAGGTAGTAATTTTTCCATTGGACTTTTGGTACAGTGAACTGTTTTCTTGCCCGAACGCTGCGGCCCACTTCAACATCTGGCCCCAAACCATAATTTTCACGTGTTTTTCATTTCAACGTTTCGGTATCGTTCCAGCTACACTTATCAAGGCAATAACGGAATATATCGACAACTAGACAATAAATAATATTTTGAAGCTTAAAACTGCAAGAAATCTGTTTGGAAATTTTCAAGGTGAGTGATATTTGGAAGCATTGAGAACCGCTAATTTTGGTGCTCATTTCGAGGCAATACCTACTTTTGTTTCCGACTGTCCTGTGTGAACTACCTCATATTTCACCCAAACAAAATTTGTCGCATTCACAGGATATTTATTATTTGAAATGGAAAACATGGTGGTTTGATATTCCGTAATAAAAGGATAATTTATAGTGTTATTTATTTTAAAATTGGACCAAAATATTAAATGAGTTGTGTAGCATAAACAAAATTATTTATAGATATTTCCAAGTCAAGTCTCTATAATTATAACAAAATTAATCGTATTAAGAACATCCTATTCCATCTCATCAGTTGAGCGTGAATTTTTAACTCAATCCAGTATCTCTCAAACTGTCTCGCTTACTCACTTTTACTTTAGAAATTGAATCTGGAAGTGAATTAAATTTTTTAGACCTCACTATCAGCAAATTCGATAAATTAAAATACAGCATATTAGGAAACCTTCAAAAACGGACCATGTCATACCATCCTTTTCAAATCACCCTCATCTACATAAAATGACAACTTTTTATTGTTACATTCATAGACTTCTCAATGTCCCACTTCAACTATAATAATCAGTTGAATATTATTGAACAGATTGCTTGTAATAATGGTTATAATCCTAATATCATTAATAGGTTAATTCAGAAAATTAAGAGCAAAAGAACAGAACTTGACTTATCCTTCTGAAGAGAAATCTTCTAGATATTTAGCTTTACCTTCTCTGAATGAAAACATCTCTTAAAAAGTTTCAAAATTGTTTAATAATAAATTATTAGATACAAGGATTTCTTTTAAGAGCACTTATAATTTGAGTAAACATTTGGTTAATTCAAAAGATAAAATTAATAAATGATAAAAAAGTGGTATTTACAAACTTGAATGCAATGATTGGAAGCTTCATATATAGGTATAACTTGTAGACCTTCAAAAGTTCGAATAGGTGAACATTTGAGCAGATGTGATAATTCAGCTTTTGGTCATTATTCAAAATTTAATAAGCATAATTTTAGTCCTAATCGTGATTCACTAATTTTGAAAGAAGTTAATTCTAAAAATTTCAACAGGTTGGATTTTCTGGAAGTTTTACAAATTAATAAAGAATTGCGAAACAATAATCTTTGTTTGAATAAGCAAGTACAATTGAATAGATCCTATGTTCCTTTGCATAAACGTTTAAAAGATTCGATACTATATCCATAAAAGTTCTCCCTATGATGATATTCATATTTATCCACAACAACATCAGACTGATACCATACAGTTCAGTCAATGATCATCAATTTAAAATTTTTCTATATGTTTAAATTACAAAATTCATGATTAGTTATTTGTTTATTATGGATATTTCTGGACTTTTGTTGGGTTGTTTGTTTAAATTAGATTTGGTAATGGGTTCTCATTAGACTCTTGATCTTTTTCCGGCTTGTAAGTAGGTGATTTGAGTAATGGGCTCTCATTATACTCTAAATCAGATCTTTCCCGATGAAAATGACTCACATTGGTTTTGGGATATTATTTGGATACATAATTTGACTACTAGTTACTTAAAATTTTTTCTTTAGATTTTAATAGATTTTTGTTGTCAATAATTGCTGGAATTTGCTTTCACATACTTCATTCTTTGAATGGAGTTTCTTCTGACTATTTATCGGTTATCAATTTTGAATTAGATTTCGGGTTCATATCAGACCCCTAATCTTTTTTGTTCTTGGAATTAGATTTTAATAATGAGTTCTCATTAGACATTAATCAAATCTGTTTTCTCGGTTTAGATAATTTGTTTTTTGTTGTGAGATACTACCAGATTACAATGTTTATTCATCAAAGTTTGTTATTTGGAATTATTCTCAGATAATTACTTTTATTGATTCACACAAGTTAGATTTAGTAATGGGTCCTCATTAGACCCTTAATCTTTTTCGGCATTTTATGATTTGATGGGTTCTCATTAAACTCTAATATCAAATTTATTCATTTACAATTTTATTTAGGAAATTCACATATTTGTTTTGGGACATTACCAAATTACTGGATTTACAACAATTTTTGCAAATTCAAATGGGTTCTTCAATATTTACATTCACACATAATTATAACAATGTTATTTTTATGCTCATGTTGGATAACTTGAGTTTTGTGTCCACTTAGATTGTCACTTGTCATTTGTTAGTTCCAAATTGAAGAAGTGTCACTTCAATTTTCGTTCTACTAACACGTGTTCGTGTAGTAGCTGAAGATATTAAAATTAAAGATGTTCAAAAGTTGAAGACAGTTTACTCCAATCACGGGAATATTTCAGATTTAAAGTAATTTCAAAGAACTTTATCATTGTGACGTTAATGTGTGGTCGACCTTCAATTAGGTTTCTTGTATCATATACCTAACGAGTAAATAATTCTTTAGTAATTTCTTATTTTACATATTTCCAACTATTATTACTTACTTGCAAATATCGCACTGAAGATGGCTTAATAGCCGAAACCGCTTTGCAATTATAAATAAACTGAAATTTTTACACAAGATACAACAATGTTTTCTTGACTAATCTGTATTTGTTAGGATCTGATTAATGATGTCAAAGAAAAACTGCACTGAGAATTACAACAGTGATCCTAATAGGACATTGTCGCCTGAATGGCTACTTGAAAATGCTAAAAAGTGGAGGAAGAAAAATGTAGATTCTGTGACTTGGAAGCAGAAACCCCCATCCACATACTTGCGAATTGCGCAGCAGTTCAGAAGCCTAGGGCACAGCACTTAGGAGATCACTGCATCGAATAGGGACTTTTACCTCACTTAAAGCTTGCAGATATTCTCAAATTTCTCCGGACAATAGGACTAAAGGTGCTACTAGTCTCCAAGACTTTCCTCCGAAACTAAGTAGAAGTATGGGGGCACAATAGATCTTTTATGTCTCAGTGAATGTCACTCCAATATACATACGTACAAACATGGTAGAGTCTGAAGTTGTCATATTTAAATTAGTGTCATCTGCTGATGAATTGGATATACCATTTAACGGTTGTGATCAGCTTTATCGTTAAATTGAAAAAAAAACCTTGTTCTAGGAAATTTGGAGAAGGGAGCCAAAGTGAGAACCAAAAAATACATGTCATCATTTCAAATTTCAATGAATTGTGTGAAATACCTGAACATATCAGAAAATCCAATTATTTGTAACAGAATGTGTCTACAACCAAAATTTTGATTGAATAATTGTATAAAACTGTCAACTTCAACTATATAAATTCATACATTCAATGCAATTAGAGTGTGAAAAAATAAATATAATTTCACTAAGTTTTTAACATCCTGTAGATAGCATTCTGTCACAAGTACAAATATTTTAAATTAATTTATAAGGAAACATAAAATTTAGAGGGTTCTATGGAAATCTGTGGAAAGGTAGAAATTAAACATTAAGAGTAAAAAACCTACCAATGAAAATTGTTGTAATCCAATATCCAATCCAGAACTTGTGCGGTTACCATGGAAAATAAAAATAAAAGGAGGTTGTGGAGTTGGGAAGCCAAAATGGGAAGGTTGGTGAATTTTCTTGGGAAAAGAAAGAAAAAGTTTTGATAGCGAGTTTTTCTTTGGTATTACCAAGGAAATGTAACAGAGTTCGCCAAATAAAAACTGTACAAGTTTCAACAAACTTTTATTTGGTAAATATACTCACATATTATTATACTTTGGGTATTTATATTCAGTTTTAAGAAGTACCGTTGCCCGTTTTTGGTTATTGGAATAACCAAAGTAGATATAAAAATCATCTTCGTGTTGCTGTGAGGCTTGGAGGCTTCTTCACAATTTTCCCTGCTTCGTCTGATGTTGCTGGTGAGGATTTTCTCACTGAGCCTTTGTAAAATTTGAATATTTTTGCGTAGGTGCATTTTATTGGTAATTGTGTTATATTTTTGGGTATCTTTGTACTATTTGTATCACAATATTTATTATTTAGGTTGCTTTTTACTTTAATATTCCAACTTTGATTCCAACCATAGAATTAGATTGTTCATTGACAAATGACATAGTTCATAGAATATTGTAGGTGCGTTATCTAGATACACCATAGAAAAAGATATTTATGTTTATAATTAGGTATGTCATATTTAAATTAAGAAATAGTACTATTTAATTTTAGTAACTATTTCACTTATTATTCATTTGCGCTTATATCTAATTATGTCTCGTTCCACTTCATTTTCATATAGAGAACAACTAAATAAATAAATTGTCATTTTAATTTTCGTTGGTTTTTTATTTTATGTTGGGAGTACTGGTATAAAAGGTTTAAGGAAAATTGCACGAATTGGAAATTATAATCCTACTACCTGTTCACCCTGATAGGAATAAAAGTCTCTTTTTTTTTGTAATTGAGCTAGATCTAAACAAAATTAATAATTTCATTTTAAGTAGAACCATTGAAACTCTATTATAAATTCTGAGATTATAACAACCTTGATTTAATTTTTATATTACGATTTTCTCTATAACTTAACTTGAAAAATTAAAATATTACAGAATATTGTAATATATTATTCAACATTTCATTATTTACTTTTAATGGAAATTAGACTACAAAGTAGAACGTTGTCACCAGCAGGTGAATATCACCGCAGGCTGATGAATTGTTTGTTATTGTTTGCACGTTGATTAGCGAAGGTGTCATTATTTTCAGAATTTGCAATCAATATAATTAAGCCTAATTGAGAGGTTTGATAGGGTCATTTTCTAATTCTAGTTGTGGCTTCATTGAAAAATAATTGTTATTTCAACAGTGGATTTGGAACGATTCTTCTTACAATAATTGTAATCAAAAAGTCAATATTCTCATTCATTCATAGTCTAGTCAATATGTGCCTTCTAGATCAAATTTTTTCTTCCGCCTCTGAAAATTATAATAAAGGTGTCAGTGGATTCGTCATAGCATCTAGAAACTCTTTGAACAACTTGGAGTGGCGCTAGCAACAATTATCCAAGTTGTGAGCAATTTGATGAAAAAGGGCGTGTTTTTGTAGGGAACAAATTTCCTGAGAAAAGTGTCACCTACCAGAACTGTAGGACCAATGTTGACAGTTTCGACAGAGGATTGGAAATACGGTCGAAAACGGGGATTCTGGCCTGCTTAAGCTCTAACTACTTCGGACATTCAATGAAAAATATTATTTAACTATATCAAATATGAAAATTAAGAATTGGAAAAATTTAGGCACCCACAGGATGGATCAATGAACAATAATACGTCGGTTCCTAACTTTCATATTCAAGTAGTTACCGTTTTGGGCCGTATTTTCAACTCTCCGGCAAAATGATTATATCGGTCCTACAGTTCCAAAAGGTGGGACATTTTTCCAGGAAATTCTTAGAAATTTTTTTTTCGAGATATTCTCACAAAACCAAACCCCCTCTTTCTACTAAATTGTTTATAGCATTGGACATTGCTGCAAGCGCCACTACAAATTTTTCA
The DNA here is from genome assembly GCA_910591675.1 of Galerucella calmariensis. Taxonomy (NCBI): domain Eukaryota; kingdom Metazoa; phylum Arthropoda; class Insecta; order Coleoptera; family Chrysomelidae; genus Galerucella; species Galerucella calmariensis. The sequence goes on from CAJUYG010000818.1 coordinate 170,460, forward strand.
AAAACTTTTCAGATGTGATCTCGGATGTGATGATGAATCTCATGACACCTCGATTATAATTTACCGTAGCATGTGGAAAATTTTGACCTGAAACTAACATGTTAACTAAGGTATAAGTGATGTCAAAAGACTTATATATTATCAGACATTTCATATTGAAATCACCGCATTGAATTATCCTACAGCGCGCGGCTAAATTACGGAACAAATTCATCAGTTTGCGAACAATTCACTTTTCACAAAAATCCTGGAATAGGTCGATTTCGAAATGCTGATTTTTCAATTGATATGCGAACATGGTAACGTGACCAGTTTCGACGTGGTGACGCAATTGTTAATATAAATATCTTCTGTATGTTCCTTGTGGTATATTATTCATTCTTTTTTTAATATCTTGGGAAATTAAACCACAATATTTTTAAATTCTTCATTTCAACGTTTCGGTAGCGTTCTAGCTACCGTTGTCAAGAAAAAATAAGTAGAAATTAATTTTTATCCCTAACTGACACAACAGAAAAAATTTGACAACCAGACAATCAAAAATTAATTTAAATTGGAATATGGTTTCTGTAATACCTTATTTTGAGGTCTTCCAGTACTATATTCAGTAATGGCATATTTAATTCTGAGGAGCGAACAGAAATTCATTATATTTTCAGTTTGGAGAGATTGCTACAACTGTACGGTCCGATAACCATCGCAATTGGAACAAATATTAACAGATGGCTGCTTGTGCGATGCGATCAAGCCGACATAAAGTTACAGAGCTATCTCCTTGCTTCGTCATGTTTTTCCCGGAGATCTCCGTGGATGCACCTTGTCTCCAATATTTGACTTCGACGAAACTTATGACCCTGTGGCTCGAGCGAACGCAGTTCAAGAAGTTTTTGAAGACGTGGCAAGTAGGATAGAGGAGTCTTTTATGACCAGTCGTGCTCACTACAATCACCGTCGAAGAAGGGAAAAATTCGAAATGGGCTGATAAGTATGGAAAAAAGTATATGCGGTTCCCAATAAAACCAAGGGAGTGACAGCAAATAGATTTGAAGAACCGTGAACGATATCAAAGATTCTCTCTGTATGGGCATATGAATTATGGCACAAATAGTCGTAATAAGTGAGTATGGGGAAGGAAGAGTTGTTGCGGTTAACCCTGAAGTAACAATAAAGCTATAGATTGTATTCATAACATATTTATTCGTTGACTTAAAAAGGTACCTATATATTTATAGTAATCTCATAAAAGTGTACACTGTTAATAATTTCACTTAATTGGAATGGACAATCCTCACCCATTGACATCAATACCTAACTGGTTCATAGGTAAACCCTGGTAAGAGTCTTTTTCAAAGTACACGTGTCTTGATTATTTGACTTTGACCCCGACTAGGAGGTAGAAGACCCATTTTGACCTTTCAAGGCCAATGGTTCGAGATCACCATCTTGTATTGTGTTTTTCCCAAGTCTAGATGGCTGTTTTGTGATTTGGGAAAAATCAGGGATTCTTCTATACAAGGGGGCATGTATGCATGGATATAGTTTCTGATGCTACAAATGAGAAGACTGAAAGTTCACCCACCATCTAGAGTGAGTAATCTATCTGATATCTGATTGGACTCAATCACCAGTACTGTTTTTTATACATATATTTTTTCCAGACCCGTTCATTTTTGGTTCGAGATTACTCCTTTGACATCAACCATATAGCCTACTTATCGCTATATTATATATTGGGCGGTCTGGCAACTCTAACTGCTAGAACCTCTCAACCAACTACTTCAACTACAGAGCAAAGTACCACCTGTGGGTCACCCCTTTGGGATTCCAAGACGTGAAAATACAAGTAAGACCTTTCAGATCCATAAATTCATTGCTGTCAATAGTCTAGAGCTCATATTTTCTGTTACCGGCTAGTAAGTGACGATAAAACTTATTATTACTTTGGAATTTATCCCACCGTACAGTATATCCGGACTCAATCTGGGATTTATTCCAGAACTTTCTCCATTAACTCAAAAATTTGGAAATATCCAGCGGTATTTTGTATTCCGTATAGTTCGTCCTATACTCATTAACATCAGCAATACTTTGATACCTAAAACATACGTTCATCTGCAATTTAATAATCAAGTTATATATCCTAATGTAAGGAGTACCTTGTTATCGAAGCATTGATGAGCTAGTTATAAGAGAATACTAACAAGGAAACATGTGAATTTCCAGAAGTGAACATTTGCGGAATATATCCATATAAGAATGCCAAGCGCTGTCAATACTTAGTACTGTCGATCTGTAAGTTCACAGAACAATATTGTTTTATAAACTTTTTACAGATCCTAAACGCCTACCGAGTAGATCAATTGCATCTTCCACCCAGTAGACATCAGGGAGCACAGAATATCTCCAGCTAGAGGTTTCACTCAGCCACTCTCTGCAACGAGAAGTCCGGGATATCATAAGATTGGAATGGATTGAATAAATTGGTTATCCACCCTTCCTTACGTTTGACAACCTTCTATGGCAGCACTACTGTTGAAAGTTATGAACAATAAGCTGTTGTAGTTCAATTGCTTCAGGTGACACAGCCGGTCTTTGATAAACTTCATCTTAAGTGAAGAAAACACAGCTTAAAAAATATACGAGAATCGTCAGAAATCAAGTTGCCTGCCTAATGTCAATTAAAATATCAGTTGACGTTTTGTCTGATTCACCAAATTTCAAGTACCTAAAAAAAATTTTGGAAGTAAACTATTGCTACTTCAAATAAAACCCAACGCCGAGGAATCTCAATTTCCATAGGATGTAGAGAACTCCGCAACGAGTATGCGATTTCTTTAATGCAAAGTACCCACACATACCTGTTAGCAGTCAGTGGAGTTTAGAGAAAAATTACAGAAACTATTCATGTTGAAAGTATACAAAATGCTAAGGTATCAGAAAACATAATGTTGTATTAGGTAAGTGTTGAAGATCGAATCAAAAGTTTATATAGATGACCCTCAAAATCCACAGTTGCAGGACAAAACTAAAAACGAAGTGAAAAGAAAAACTCGGGCGACGACCCAGCACTGTAGTGGAACGCGTTTGATGCGATAATTATAGTCAAGCAAGGTCGGACATGGTTAGTACTTGGATGGGTGACCATGCCAGAAAAAACCATCGTATAGGGCCCGTACAGCCTGCAGCGGACTAGCATCAGAGCTCGCAGGCATTATACCAATGAGCACGAGGTATAATGTAGATATGCCGTCTTTCAGAGGATACGTAAAACCGAGGTTCCGAGCCCATGGATGTTGGGCTCGTTAAAGAACGCTACCACTGGTTTGAGTCGCAGAAATAGACCGACGTTAGATAATAGAATAAAAAAAAAGCTTCGGTAGTTATTTGTGTTTAATATCGCAGTTTGTTTATTGTAAAATTATGCTTTGGAGAAACAGAATTACTCCTTATTTCCTCTGTATAAACGGTAGTCAGCTGAGTAAGATACTGCTAAATACATTATTAAAGAACTTTCCAAATGAGGTACTGTGAGAACCACAATTCAATTAAAAAAAATCAACGATTTCATCACCGCGTTGCAACTGGTGATGTTATTATTCTCGGACATTTTAAAGAAATTTGCATTTGAAATTGAACATCCACCTATCTTTGGATGTTTATCTGAAATAAATTGTCTGCAAGATGATAAAGTTGTTCCATAATTTAGCCGTGCTCGTATAAATAAATTTATTTATTGTCTTTTTCGATATCAATCATTATAAAAAATGATTATGGTCTTTGAAACAAAAAGAAACAAGAAATATCACTCGGTTATGATGTAACATGTCACAAAAACGTTGAATCGATTTTATGTCGCACTTCTCAACACGATTGAGTATTTTTTTTCAATTCCACAAACGTCCGCTTCGCTCACTCTAAACTCTAAGCCAACAGAATGTTTATCATAGGTACTTGACATCTGTAACATACTGGATCGGTACTATAACCCAGACAGCACAAACACGTTTCAAAGACATTTTAAAGACGTTTGTTCACGATGTTCATGATGTTTCGAAGATGTCCGCTAATATCCAAAATATGTTTTGAAGACGTCTTCAGGACGTACATTGTTACAAAGCAAGGCGTCTTTGGGACATCCATTTTTGTACGTCTTTAAGACACACAGTATTGGACGTGTTTATATATCGTCTTTTTACTTGATGAAAATAAATGTTATAATGTCCTTTTATCTAATTCCATAAAATTGTATTATATTTATCACTCCTCTTCAACCAATTTAGCTAATAACTATTATTGAAATATTCTATCCACCTTCAAAGTGTTTAGATTTAGAAGTGCGTTTTATTGAAAAATTTTACTTTGCACTTCTAGCTATAGTTCTCCTGACTTTTCTTTTTTATCCATAATATTCAACAACTATCTGATCTGAGTCTATTGTTAGGTTGGTTCTAAGTGTTGATTCATATGATTCTCATGTTAAAGGATGACATGAATAGAAAGTGTATGTCTATGTCGCCCTCTACCTTTCAAGTGCTCAATAATTCAGGGATGCTGGAGACTTGCCCCATTAAAAATTGCTGAAAGAGTTGAACGTCCACATTACCAACATATTTAAAACGTCTTCAAAACATCCCTACAAAGGCGTTTTAAACTTGTCGTAAGAAGGACGTCTTAAAAACGTCCTTTTTACGTACCAGGACTTTTGGACCAAAGTAAGACATAAACTGGACGTCTTTAAGATGTAGTGTGCTATCTGGGAAAGTATGGAGCCAAGTACACTTTTTAAAAACGAGAAGAACTATATTCATGAAACTGTGCGAATACGTACAGTGATGCAAAATACATCGGATGCGATTTTTTCCATTCGATCAATCACTTTCGGTTTCACTGAAATTACCATTAACTTTTTCAATTTATATGGGGCACCAAATTTCACAAAAAACTTATTAAAACCAGAATAATCCAAATAAAACCATCGAATTAGGTAACATTCAAATAAAACACAATTACACACATCAGGTCAATTGATGGTTTTACACCCGTCATACTGGATCGATTGTGGTGCGATCTAACGGCACGTTTCGGAAGTAGGTATAAGGTGAAAAAGTATATAATCAAACTGTAATGAGTGTGGAGGCATCTACTTTTTCCTCATCTCAATGAAGTAAATGTCAATAGGTCTAAAGAAAATTATTGGACTCACGTTTCACTTCTGGTGAAATTACCTCAAGATACGTTTGTCGTGTCAAAGTGAAATCATGAAGTATTATATATTAAAGGCGCAACTACTTGTGTTTGCAAAATTTCACACCAAACGTGGATAGATTATCTGTCCGATATTTTTGTGCTTGACTAATCTTTGGATCATGAACTGACAAAACTCCAATTCTTACGTTTTTGTCCATCACTCATAATCCGAATGAGTAATATCTTGAAGAGCCCAAATTGCTACTTATATATCAGTTCACAATGACTTCTCTTCAAAGTATTATTACAGTTTCCTGTGATATTCTCGTATTTAATAAAGCGCGTTACCAATAGATATCGCAGAATAATAATTATTCCAACGGTTCATAAGTTTTGGAGAATATTTTTAATAGACATTGACCGTTCAACTAAGGAAAAATAACTACTTTCCGGGCTATAGGCCCCGACGGATATTGGATTACACTCCAAAGTCAAACGAGGTTGACATATCTACAAGATATTCAAACCAACCATTCTAGTTTAAATATTTTCGACTGTTATCCAATTTCTGTCAAGGCCTACAGGCCGGGAAGTAGTTGTTTCTTCTCAGTTAAACGGTCAATGTCTTAGAAAAATATTTTTAAAAACTTTTGAAGCGTTTGGATAATTATCAGTCTTCTCTTCAAACTATTGTTTTCCTTGTGTACATTTCACCGAGAAGTAACTACAGTGAGTTATTGGAAACTTTTGGAATTTCGCTTGATGTGATACTGGAAAAATATCCTGACTTTGAAACTTTCATAATTGGAGACTTTAATGGTCGAATCGCAGAACTTAGCGAGATCCCGGGAGGGAATGTAACTAATACTCAGTTTTTTCCTATTTTCTATTAGAAACTTCCTCAATAATTGGTCATATTATCACTGACTGACCTGCAAATTTCAATTTTGTCTTGTCTCTTTCAATGAAATGAATTTGAAAAAGTTTTATTTCATATTCAATAATAACAAAGCTACAGTCAATGTATTGACTGTATCAATATACAGTGCTATTCAAAAGTCCCCTCCCCCCTCGTATATTTTGAACGGCTACACTTACATTAATAAAATTTGGAAGGTGGAAATAAAATGTTGTAAACTTCTCTACGAATGGTAACAGGTGACGTAATAGTAATAGATGACGTCACAGTTCCACTCTGGCCAATAATTTGAAATAGGACCTTATGGCAAGTGATATCTCGTTTGAAAGGCATTGACATTGACTACATATCCATATTAATTTTGTTTGGGTTCAAACTCATTTTGACGGATAAATTTAATAAATACTAAAATTATTATTTCACATTTAAATATTGAAGATTTTTCAGTCCGCCTCTGGTTAGTTGTTGACGTTTTTAATTTAATAGTATTTGTTGCTTTGCAAAGTTTTTTTTAAAGCCTAAATTTTTAATTTTATTATTGTTTAACGAGACATTCAAGAGTATACATAGGCAAAATGGTACGTACTCAAGTCGACAAAGTGGCAGCTATCTTAATAATTGGTGAATATAGAAAGAATCTCCATGAAGCGAAACGTTTATTTAATGAGAGATACCCAGATCGCCCTATCTCGAGAACTTATTTGAGGGAGCTTCTTCACAAGTTTAAAGCAACAGGTCGTGTTCAAGATGCCAAACGATCTGGTCGACCAGCATTTAGTGATGTTAAAAAAATGGATATAGATGCTGAAATGGTAGTAAACCCTTCTTCCTTTTCAACTAAAGTTGCGTCTATCTGTAAAGTGAGTGAAAGTACAGTACAGTGAGTGTTGGCTGAAAATAAATGTCATCCATACAAGTTTAAAATGGTGCACCACCTTTCGGATGACGACCCCGACATAAGACTCGAATTCTGTGAATGTATGACAAATAAAATTAGTCAAAACCCACATTACACAAAAACGGGTCCGGTGAACTATAGGGACACACGAATTTCTTAGTGATCTTGCGAAAATTCGATAGTTCTTACCTATTTTGAGGATTATCCGCCGAAAAATTTACGGGTTATACACAATTTACAGAAAGAAACCCAAAAAAAGATTTTTTTCCGCCACTTGAGCCATCAATTTTGGACTGAATGTTTTATACAAACAACCGTTTAGCGTATCACACTGAACGGGAAAGTGATTAACATGTTTTCTCGCTAATAATAACATTTCAGAAAGTTTCCTCAAAATATTGTTTAAATTACCACTTTTATAAATATATATTTGAGAGGCTTCAAATTTGCATGGAAACCATTAAATCGAATGACAAATGACAAAGAAGCTCTAGCGTAAGCAGTAGTGTGTAACACCCGTCAAAAATCAGCGATAATCACAAATATACACTGAGTTATTCAAGAAAGGGAGTATGATCAGTGGATTAGTAATTCTCCTTCTTGAATCACTTGATATGCGCGTTACAAAGTATTGGATATTATTCAACAATGAGAAGGGTGACTGCATGTATGCATTCAATATTTTGGTACGCGCATATCAAATAAATCAAGAAGGGGAAGGGTGAATCCAATGTTTATATCCCCTTCCCCTGCTTAAATAACTAAATGGCCATTACAAAGTATTGGATATCTTTTAAGGGGGAGGATGAACCAATGTTCATATTCCCTTCCCCTTCCTGAATAACTTAATGTTCATTACAAAGCATTGGATATCTTTTAAGGGGAAGGGTGAATGTAATGATTATATTTCCTTCCCCTTTTTCAAATACACAATGTAAGGATTTCACCAAATACAAAATGTCTGTAATTTCATTTATTTTCTTGAGTTTGGGTTGAATGAATTCAATAAAAAATATAGTTTTAATGAATATTTGATTTCGCATCTCAATAATAATGTACAAGAATACCATAATTCTCAAGTAATCGATTGCAGCTACAGAGATTTATGTTCTATAGTATGCAACCTCTCTCATATATTATTATATTTGTCCACGACGACCTAATGATAAGTCAATATTTTACCTTCTAACTAAAGGTATATGGTACCCATATATCAACTGTCGTGAATTATGGTTCATAATACACTGTAGTGTATTATGGTTCATAATTCCCGACTAGAGATGGGGGTACAATATGAAATAAAGTATTAAATCTGTGTATTTTGTTCAGGAAATTTGTTTCTGACATATATCGTATCTATAAAATATTGTAATTTCTAGTATTGATACTTTTCATAACGATATTTTCTAATATTAAGTATTTCAAAACAATATATTTATAACGGTACGTTGTATTGATACTTTCTACAGTATCGCCCATCTCTATATATGTCAAATTATTCGAAGTAGCTGCCACAACATTTTGAGGTTAGTAATATGCCAAATCGCTACTGACTTTTATTTATTAATAAATAAATTAAGTGTCGTGGACAAAGTATAGTATTCTACTCGCAATTTATGGCCATAATTCACTTGGGTGACTTGCGCCCCTCGCCTGCGGCTCGTGACGCAAACGTCACCCATCGTGAATTATGGCTATCATAAATTGCTCGTTTAATAATATACTATATATGCTATTGATATAAATTTTAGTTCCATATGGTAAGTATATATAGAGTAAAAAATGAAGTGAAGAGGCACAAACGTGATATTCATTAAAAAATGAAATGTTATAAGCAATTTTATTTTTTATTGTGACCTAAAGATTTATAATCTCATTCACATTGAAATATGAAAAATTCATTTTAGAGAATGCATATTTTGATTTATGGCTTTGGTTACGAATTACGTTTCATGGAAAGATATCTGTCAATTCTGTCATTAAAATAAAGATAATTCACATACAAATTGGTTGTCTTTCAAATATGTATTTTATAAAAGTGGTAATTTAAATGATGTTATGAAGAATATGACTGAATTTTTTTCACAGATAGCGAGAATAGATGTTGTTGATCACTCTCCTGTACAGTGCGATACAGTTAAACTGTTTTTTGTATAAAATATCGGGCCAAAAAGTGATAGCTCAAGTGAAGTAAAAAAGTCTTTTATTGGAGTTTTCTCTGTAAATTGTGTATGGCCGGAAATTTTCCGACGGAAAAGTACTATCGATTTTTCACAAAATCAGTCAAAGAATCGTGTATCCCTATAGTTCACCGGATCCCACAAAAACAATTTGCTTTAGTGACGAAAGTACTTTTTGCCTCAATGAAAATGTGAATACACAAAATGTAAGGTATTGGAGTGACACAAATCCTCACACCTTTCGTGAACAACATATTAAGTACCCAATTTCCAGGAAAAGTCAATGTTTGGGCAGGTATTTTGGGAAACCACATAGTTGGTCCTGTCTTCCTTAATTCAAATTTAAGCGATGAAATGTATCTGGAGATGTTACAAAATGCAATTGAGCCGTTAATTCTTGAAATTCTGGAAGATAATCCAGATGAATTCGGCCATCTGGAAAAAACATTTCAACAAGATGGTGCTCCTGCACATTATTATGGTGCAGTAAGACGTTACCTGTATGAAGAATATCGAGTTAGATGGATCGGCTGACGAGGTCGTATAGAATGGCCACCTCGGTCACCTGATCTGACACCATTAGATTTTTTTCTATGGGGGTAATTGAAATACAAGGTTTATACTACGGCACCAGATAGCATTGGCGTTTTGAAAGAAAGAATAATTGAAGAATGCAATGCAATTTCAGCTGACACATTCGAACGAGTACGACGACAAGAGTTTACTAATAGGATGTATTACTGTCAGGAAGTACACGGAGAACATTTCGAACACTTGCTATAAGAATCCATTGTTGATATTCGATCAATTAAATTTAAAAACAAAATTTCAATAATTTTGGTATTTATTCAATTTATCCGTCAAAATTGGTTTAAACCCAAAAAAATTGATATGGCTATGTGGCCAATGTCAATTCCTTTCAAACGAGATAACTTGCCATAAGGTCCTATTAAAAATAATTGGCCGGAGTGGCACTGTCACGTCATCTATTACTATTACGTCACCTGTTACCATTCGTAGAGAAGTTTACAACACTTTATTTTCACCCTCCAAATTTTATTAATGTAAGTATAGCCGTTCAAAAGATACGAGGGGGGAGGGTACTTTTAAATAGCACTGTATAGTGAATAACCCTGAAAATTGTATGATCCTGCCAGTTTTATTACCATCATAGGCGATTAATGAGAAAACGGCAACAGGTGAATTTTTTTTCGTTAAAAAATTTTTTTTTCGATCTCGCTATTACACATCATTTCAGAGGAAGATAAATTTAAATTTTTTGAAAAGATTTGTTTTATCTTTGAGAAGGAAGAAGATTATTAATAACAAATTATCATTAAATGATCATCAAATCAAATTTTGATGCGATACATATATCCAATTGTTCCTGGAAACAATTCTGGAATCATTTGGAGATTAACCATAGTTTGGCAAGTTTATCTGAATCTATGCGCGATCGGTAAGAGGCGAGGAAAACATGGCGCCTATCTGTCAAACGTACAAATGGCGTACGGTACCTATATTACCAAGTAAAACTGAAATTACAAAGGTAACTGACAATACCCACGCCACTGGCTAAATCAATATCAGTCAACTGAAGAAGTGAGAGGAAAGATCTCACGCACGCGCTTGCCAATAAGAAGTCAGCTGGTCGATACAAATCACCAATTATGTAATTCGGAGGGAGTGGTCATTATGGTTTTCGTACAACGCTGCCAGGGCTTCAAAAAGCCCATAACATATTTGGAAAAGTGTTCATCTTCAAATATTCATAAATTGAAAGAATAATGTTAATAGAATAAATCCAAGGAAACAAGTACATTATAAAATTAACGTTTAATCATATTTTCAATATTGTTGATAATAAAAAGACCCCTTTCTTATTATTATCACTACATAGTAAGCACTTCAGTTTTTTCATAGTTAAATGTGGCAATGTCGAATAATTTCGACTGCATTCCTTTCACGGTTTCAGATAAACTTGCCGAAGTATACATGCACCCTTTCTTCTATCCCACTTTTGAATACGATTTTGTATATGGAGGGCATATGAGCCGACCATTGTAGGTATCTCCAAAAACTATAGGTTTTCACTCCTACAACTCCTGCTTGCTCTGCAATAGTTTTTGTAAATTTCCTTAGCTCTTTTTTCTCGATTTTTTTCTAACCGTCAATTCATCTGAAATGACAATACACTGATGTTCGTTATTATGGATTGTACTAACTCATTTCACTTTGGATGTTTTGATAGAGGATTCTAGCGGTGAGTTGAATAAAACAGATGTCATAAACCTTTTCCGACCCCGAAGACTTGTGACCGTTATAGATTATTTTGTTTCCTATAGTCAGAAGAGAACCCTATCGATTTGTCTGGTATTTCCAGCCTTTTCATAGCCTGAAAAAGCAAGCTTGTCTCTGTTAACTGTATTATTTTTTATACATGGTCAAATGATTGGTTGAAAATTGAGAAAAGTATAAGGCATTGTGAGTTTCAAAGTTCAAAATCGATCCACTCAACTACTCGCTATATGTTCCTATTTCTGTGGAACTACTCTTTACATGAGGCCAGAAGCAGTCGAGAATTTAGATTCCTTGATAAAAGCCTGATTTTTATAGGCATCTAGTCAATAAAAGTGAAGCATTTATCACGTAATTTGTTTCAAATTCAATCACGTCAACTTTAGAAATCGTTTCCCATCAAAAAGTTTGGGAAATTTGCATTCTAAGTACAGAAATTTTAAAAACAATTTTCTACTCTCTCGTGTTCCACCAATTCAGACAGTCAATCTACACTATAAATTGTGTTAGTAAATATTTTGGCTACGTAGGAAAATATTTATTATGATATAATATGATGAAATTATATACCCTATTTTTGAAAAGTTTAGGGAAAGCACAACTACACACAAAATACTGCACTTTTTCTGATGACACCATTCTGTTCTATACAACTACTTATTCAAGATAACTGGGAGGAAAATGGTAAACAATGTTTTGAAGAAAAACAAGAAATGGTTGATTAAAAATATGATGTGAGGAAAATTTCAAAATTCACTGGTATGCAATGAAAATATGAATAAGGTGTTACATTTCCGCATACATGTTAAATAAATAGAAAAAAAATGTCCTATTTGCCAATGATTGATGCACGTCACTAAAACCATAAGACTTGTAACTTTGTACTGTAACTTGTAACTATTACATCAATCTTGAGCTATCTATTTCTAGACTGATGCTTTTTGTGGGATAACATTATGAGAAAGAACACAGAAGATTGAAATAAAATAGTAGGTTTTGTGCAAGTTCAGTTACAGAACGTCAACAGATATTTGTTCTGTTATTTTGGTACTTTTGTATTTTTTCAACAGGGCTAATAATTGTCATTTGAGATGGTAGTGTTGTTTTTAAATTCGGTAGCTTTGGGACAGGTACCTTTCTTTCTTTTTATTAGTACAGAAAGTAAAAAACATTCGTTGAATATTCGCATATTTTATATTATGTGTATATATATATATGTAAAATTTATTGTTATACTTCCATTTCCGCTTTTTCAAATAGTGTCTCCCAAATATCTCTCCAGGCAAGTGAATCCTGTTGTAAATCAATATTTGTGATCATTCACTGTGAAAAAGTTTATTTTATGAAAAATGCAGAAATTATGTGTCACCATAAGTTCTGAACATAACATAAGTACTGAAACATTGAATAATTTTCTGTTTGCAGGGTTATATAAATGTCATTTAAAAATTGCTTGTATTTTCGTACCAAACCGACGGAATAAGTATAGAAGTATAGAATAGAATTCGCCTACTCAATTGAACCAAATACGTAGTGAATAGCTTCTGTGTGAATAAAAAATGAACCGCAAGAGCACCAGAAATACTGGTTTTATCAAATGTGAGATTCATATGGGGAAAATATTGATGCAGCATTAAATTTAGGCTGTGTGAGGACATATTGAAAGGCAAAATTAACATTTGTCGACAATTTATAGAATTTCAGACAATATCTGCTTTAGCAACTTACCAACAAATATAATAAAAACTTCGATGCTTAAGCACTTATCCACCTCCATAGCCGATATCCCAAATAGACCCCACACAACACTTTACCAATTCTCCACACCTTAACGTGAACAATGACTTAGTTATTAAAATTTCACTGCGAATGGGAAAAAAATGTTTGAAAGTATGTAGGAAAGATCGCGAGTCACGTGCGTTCTCTTTTCCTATACCATGCGTCGAAATACACCCGGCGACAGCGTCGATAAGCGTCGAACTGAAATACCGAAACCAAAACTTTGTTGAGGTGCTTCAGTGAAATTGCATGTCATGCGCTGCACTGTCGCCGGTGATTTATTCCAAATTTTTATAAGTTTTATAGATAAATGTTGGATTTTATCAAGTGAGTAAATAGAAAATTACAATTCTTGAAACAATTTCCCTGAGTATTGAATGTTAAAAAAAACGAGTTAGTGGAGCGATCAAAATAATGAAAAAACGCAAAATGATGTAACGTCACAAGATTGGTCACTAGAAGCTGAAGTATGTAACTGGATGATATATAAGCACACATTTTCCAAAACAAGTGATGGATATGCTCTGAAATCTTCATACCCTTAATACCCTTAGACGCTCCAGCTTTTCAAATTCTCTATCTGATGAAATCTGGAATGAACATGCAGACAATTACAAAATAACATTGTGCAGTTACCGGCGACGTTATCTATTACAACACCGACAAACTATTTGATTACTTGAAATCTTGGCCAAATTAATTTATAGTCCGGGAGGCCGTGACAGTCAAACATGACTCATTTCGCTAGACTTCATACTTTGGCCTTTCAATGTTCACTATGTACATACATTAATGGTGCAAGTCTGCCGGCGCACCTGTACAACAACAAGCGACAGGAATTTTGCAAAACTTGCTAAATTAAAAAAAAATTGACTAATTTCGCTGTAGATAAAACTTTGTAAAAATATTTTTTATAACATGTAAGAAGCTATTTTGACAGTCTGCCAATCAATATGTACAACGTAACTAGTCTGCCACCCCCTTAAATACGACAAAATTAAGAAAAAATAAACTCATTTCGCTACACTTGTAAATTGGATATTTTGTAGTTACATATATTTGAAAGCTAGTGATAACAGTCTGCCAAGATTTTTGTACACCGAAACCCGTCTGCTGAGCCGACGCGCGCGCAGGCATCAGTAGCGGCGCGTCACCTTTATTGGCCTGACAGACTGTTTTTGTTGTGACGGATTTTTGGCAGACTAGCAGTTTTGTTATTTACATTAAATAAATAATCAGTGGTAGTAATTTTATCTCTAGCGTTATGAGTCTAGGTATGTTATGGTATGATTGGGAAAATGAT
>CAJUYG010000819.1:7659-117028 GCA_910591675.1 Galerucella calmariensis
ATTCTCTATTCTATTCTCTATTCTATTCTCTATTCTATTCTCTATTCCATTCTCCATTCTATTCTTTATTCTTTATTCTATTCTATTCTCTACTATATTCGCTATTCTATTCTTTATTCCATTCTTTATTCTATTCTCTTTTCTATTCTCTATTCTATTCTCTATTTTTTTCTCTACTATTTTCACTATTAGAGTGGAAATATCATTCGTGGGTTTTTCTCCCCATTCTATTCTCTATTGAACTGGTAATATATTATTTGAAATATTAAATTTTATTTTTCTATCAAAAAATTATCTCCTTTCTTCACCTTTTCTATTCTTCGCTCCAAAAATTCATATCTTTATCTTCACATTAGTTTCACAATAGCTTGGTATTATTTTATTTTTTTTGGTCTTGGACTCACGTCATTCAGCCAGTCGCATCAGGAAAAAATCATTAAATAAACAAAAAGAAAAAAATTTATCTCATTCACGCCTACATTGGTATTATTTAATTTCTCAAGCTTTTCCATGTTTTTCCTCATAGGCAACAATATATTTCAAATCTGACAATATAGTATATTAAAGTATAAAAAACACGCGCGTGGTTTAAAGACCAGTTATCCACGAATACTCTACGCTATTTTTTTTAATGGTGCACTTTCCATTTTAATTTATAAATTTGACATTGTTAAATATTGTTCGAATAAAAGTTTTGACGTTACAAACTACTCCTGTCAGATCAATAATGAAGAAATTGTCATTTAGACATGATTTAGACTTCGTTTCTAGAGTTGTTGATGTTGCCACGATAACTTTAAAACTCGCGCGTTTTTTAAAGTTCGATTTAAACACGCCGATGCGTGCTTTAAATAGGTAAAATGGTTCACCAATGAAAAAAAATAATTTTTCTAAACTCCATATTCTATGATACGAACTAATATTTAAAATTTTCTCTAATTATAAAAGTATTTTAACGAAAAAAGTTATGAATAATAATTATGTCAAATTAACTATTTCATAGGATTTTCTAAATTCAAAAAATATTCAAATATTTATGTAGGTACTAACTACAAAAGTATCTGAATTTTCTGGAATATCTAAAATATTATTAAATGCTATTTCAAAACTTCAATGCATTGAAAATATGTAAAAATTTCATAAACTTTTCCAAACAAACCTATGATAATATTCTGATGAAATTTTATCACACTCTTCAACATTTAAAAAACAATATAGAATGTCTCAGAATTGCTGAATAATGAATTATTTTATTTTTTCTGTATAAAATAATGGAGTTTCTCTTCAAAGTGATGCATATAACAATATAGTTGTCCCCCAACAACGACAGAAAACCATCGATTTTGTACGTGAACTGATCTAAGATCGACATTTCCATTAGAAAGACCACAATTAAAACTTTACATTAAGAATCATGAGTAAAAAATTAGTCAGATACCGCATCAGTTAACAAAAATTTCCATTAGAGTTAGTTAGTTAGTGTCAAAAAACTCTAAACCAATTCAAAGCAGGAAACTCACAAAATACATATAATGTATGAGTGATGAATCTTGGAATTACTCTCATGAATGCGAAAACAATATCGATTATCCGTTCTTGAAATATGTATTTCCAAAATGATGGGGCGACTCAAAAGCGGGTCATATTATAGCAGCAATTCCTGTGCAAGATCAGAGACTGTAACTGCTTCTGTATCTGTATCTGTAGAGTAGGGAGGGTGAGTGCAGGCTCACAGCACTTAGGCCACATGTGACCCATTGTACATCCTCCCGAGGAGTTGTCCTCCTAGGTCATCGTCCATCCTGTCCTTCTCAGGAAGGTGGACAGGTCACTAGGAGACATCTCCTTTATATCGGCAGGTGTATGCCAAGACTCACCGAACACACACTCTCTTATTGACGATAACTCACATAAGACATGCCTTACAGTTCCATCTTCCTGTTCACACATCCTGCATAGACGTGTGTCCACTAGCCCCATAGTATGGAGGTGTTTCCTTAGTTGACAGTGGCCAGTCAGAAATCCTACTGTTAAACGTAGGGTTTTTCTGGTCATCGCCAAATATTTGTTCGGCGCCAGCTTCTCAGGGTCGCCCAGGGTGATCCTGGCAATACTGCAACCTTTGATTCCATCCCATCTCCCAAGAGATTGAGCATGGGTGTAACGTTTGGCTAGTTCCGAATTGTCGAAGTCGTTAGGCCGTAGGTGTCACTGGCTTCTAGAATTTTTAGTCCAGCGGCTTCCCTGGCTAAAGAATCGGCAATGCGATTTCCTTTACTCCTGTCGTGCCCTTTAACCCACCTCAGGATAATATTGTTATCTGCCGAGGCGTTAGCTTAATCTCAGTGGCACTCTAGTACTAGCCTCGATATAACACGTTGTCTCTTCAAGGCTAATAGGGCTTGTCTACTATCAGTGCAGATTGTTATGTTTTTGCCAGAAATTCCTCTTCTGGTTAGTTCTTTTGTGGCAATTGAGATACCAGCCAGTTTTATTTGAACCACCCTGGAATTGTTTCCCATCCCCCACTTAATCTTCAGGCTTAGTTCTCTCAGTATGTATTTCCAAAATGATGGCGCGACTCAAAAGCGGGTCATATTATAGCAGCAATTCCTGTACAAGATCAGAGACTGTAACTGCTTATTGGTACCTACACATCGAGTTGCTGAGCTTCGTAAAGATAACCCCCACGGCGAATGGTCCTCCACCAAGACAATGCAAGTTCCACGCAGCTCGAGAAATAATAGGATTTTTAAAGCGAGAAAACATCGAATTGTTGAACCAACTTCCATACAGTCCCGACCAAAGTCCTAACCATTTATTCACTCAACTGATGAAATGGAGCAATTCTATTTTTAAAGTCTACATTATATTAAAATTAAAGTTGTGACGCGCTTCGCTAACACAGTAGCTTTCTCAAACGTTCCTAGAAATGTAAATTTTAACAAATGTTTCATTTAATCATTTAGTATGGATCTACATCAAGTAAAAGCGTCATCTATTCAACTCATTCACTTTTTCAAAAATTAAGAATAAGCTGCGTAGTCAAAGATTCCAGTTCCCAGAAGATGTAGATGCATTCAAAAACTCAATTTACCAATGAGCGAGTGGTTTCAAAGGATGCAAAATGTATTTTTTGTATCCAAACATAATTTAATATATCGTATGTGTTCGAAATATTTCTCTTTATTTTTACTCGATTAAAGCATAGCCAGAATATGGTGCTTCTTATTAATCCGGATCCTTTACTACTTCAGCCAAGAGAAAAAAGAAGTAGGAAACAACAAAATGTTTTGATTATCAAAAGTTAATTTTAAAACTTCTCTGGTATAATAAGAACGACCAATTATTAAAACTTTGGGATCTAGTAATGAAATTCTATTCACAGCTCTCCCGGTAACAAGAACTGGGAATCTAATAAAAATACAAACTACCACAACAGTTGGAGTGTTGGTGAAATAAGTTCATGCATGTCTGGCATTATTAATATAATTTAGTTTTTCAGTGTCCACGTGAAGAGTTGCACATATTGTAGTGACACTTTATCTAGAATTTGTTGATGTCGTTGGCGTGAAATTACAAAACTTGAATGCGAGGAAAAATTTAATATAATAATATTAATGATTCTAAAAGCTACAGATGAAATTGATAATATTTATGAAGAATGAAAGAAAGTCGAGAAAATGGTAAAAGCCAAGAAGGTAATAATAATTGTATATATCAGAAGAAATAGAGAAAGTAAGGAAACTAGCTATTTTATCACATATTGATTTCTAATAATAGACAGTGTGTCCCAAAAACTTCAGCAATTCCCTTTATCATTGCTACCTTCGTTAAATAAATATCATCGGGGGTTTTTAGCAGGAACTTATATACATCTCTTCTGTAAAACACATTAGAGCTTTTGAGTTTATATCCCTCATTTCTTCTTTTCCAAAATGCTTGGATGGAGTTCAGCATGGAATATTTCACACCATAAGCTTGATGGAGACTTTAATACAACACGGTATTTGAAACTGCAGTAGCAGTCTTTATTTGGCACCATTTCTTGAAGTATTAATACATTGCTTTATACCTCTTCCTTGATTTTTCTGGCAGCAGCGACAGACAAGCGATAGTTGCTAATTCTTCTATATCCACTTGGCTGTTATACTGATCAATGATTTCAAGAAATACAGGGTGTCCCAGGAGTTCGTACCAAAAACTTGGAAGGTGATAGAAAGGCTAAAAATAATGATGGTATTTCATATAAAATTTTTTCTTCACGCCCTTCGCTAACGAACTATAGGGCTCTAAAGTTGAGAATGAAAAATGGTTTTTTATTTACAATTATGAAATGACTGATCGGATATTGGTAATATTTTAACCGTTTATAAACACCATAATTGCACACTTTTTGGCGTGATATACAAGTTTACAACATTCTTGTGAACTCAGGTACCGAATAAGTTAAATGGTGGATGCACCATTTTTTTGGAAGTAAAAATTTTTTCAGTTATAAATGCAATAGTTGGCTTTTGTGAACATTTTTAGAGATATCGACATCTTGATAACATTAACGGTTTAAGAGATACGGGCAATTTTATGTCGCACTGCACATCTATTGGCCCATTCACATTTATTTTGAATGTACGATTACAGGAAGCATCCTGTATTATTAGCAAATTATTAAGAAAGTGGTATAATTTTTTCAAACCGTTTTGACTTTATTGATGGCGTTAATTACTTGGTTACTCGTTTTTTGTAATCTGCTAATATAATGTATTTATTAATTTTTCAGGGTTTTGTTGATATTTTCACTTTTATTAAAGTAATGTTCGTTTTCAATAAAGTTTTTTATGGTTAAACAAAGTAATAGTTCATGTTTATAAATGTAGACTGCACCAATTTATTGATAATTTGCTAATAATACAGGATGCTTTTCTATCACCTCCCAAGTTTTGGTACGAACTCCTGGGACACCCTGTATAATCATAACAGAAACATTGAATACGACTGGGTGTAAACATTTCACACAATTTACTAAACCTCGTAGATGGTTTTGAAATCTATCTAGCACTAGTTTTGGATTGTTCAGGAATGAAATTAGAGCATATTTCATTGCTCTGTGACATTTTTCAATATCCGAAACACCTGCAAATTCTCACTCTCTCAGAAAAATGACTGAAACAGATACATCGGAACGATATTATTAGATTTTACCTTTTCACTTTTTCGTGGAAAAATATCGTTGGAAGGAAGAAAAAAAAATAGTGAGAAATATGTTGTTCAAATTTTATAAGAAAAATGCAGTTGGAATATTAAATCGACAATTTTCAGTAGACAGAAAGGATTGCATTTAGAATATTTAATGTCAAGCTCTGTGTATAGAATTGAAGTGGCTCTTTGTTCTATCCCACTGCGACCTTTGTAGATTTATACTATATTTCGAGCTCGATATCTAGCTTTATTCTCTTTATTGGACCTATTAGCACTTGCGTAGCCATTTGCTCTTTGCTTTTCTTCCGCGAATATGTGAAACCACACCTTTGCTAGGCATTCCCACGGAGTCTATGCTCCGCTGTTTCGTCTTCTTCCTGCAAAACATACATAGGCTGTCATCTGCTAGGCCAATTGTATGCATATGCTTCCTCAGCCTATAGTGTCCGGTCAGCATTCCCCCATAATCCTCGTCGTTTCTCGACTTTGACGGTTTAAATGAGGTTGAGATGATGCTCAAAATTCTCAAACAAATTAATAATTTGTGAAGAAGTGAGTCTATCTAGATCCCCAAGTCACTCAAGCGCAGTTCCCATAGTCTGTGGTTTGAATAGCACATTTATCTACTATAGTTCAGGCAACGAAGACCGAAAAATACCAAATAGCGGAAATAATTCATGTAGAAGCCAATTTTGGCACACTTGTAGGGAAAGGTGTCCTTAACAACAACTTCCAATCGCCAAAACGATTCTACTTCTCCATAGCTTCTTCGGATGCGACACCACCTCGGCGATACATGGAAAGAGTGAAGTGGGAATCGCTAAGCTCTTCACAAAAAGTCCTGGCCTTAATCAAGACATTTCAACAATATTCAAGGATCCCTCATCATTACCTGAGGATATTGAACATGCAGGTGAGAAGCTTTTTTGGCTGTATACAAAGCGCCTGCTCATCAAGACAATCTGAACGAACATAGGTATTCGACATTTTTGAAAGCGTCAATGAGGCCCAAATCAGACATGGCAACTCTTCCTCCTACCAAAGGAGCTTCAAAGCAACACTCGCTCAGAGTATATCTACAGGTAAATCCATTTACATGTAGCTTTAAATACCCACTGCTTCCTTTGAATTACATATATTAATTTGTGATGAATTCTTACATTGGTCTCATTACTTAGTTACAGATACAACAGTGGCTAGGCAACCCCCTACCGCCCATCCAATGGGGGTTATGGTCAAGGGAGAAGTTAACACGAACGGCTCCATTTTGGAAATGATCTTTTGCCGATGCACGACTGGGTGTGGGTTGCGCTGCGGTTGCCGCAAAGTAGGGATTGCCTGCTCCGGTGCCTGCGGATGCCTCAGCTCATGTACGACCGAAGCCCCCGTCGAAGACAACATCGATGAAAGTTTAGATTTCGACGAAATTTAATGTTCAAGATACATCATTAATTCACCGATTACTTCATTTTCAACAATAAACATATTATTTTTAACTACAAACATTTCATTTTTAACAATAAAAACTTTTTTTTTCAATTTTCCATCTTCCGCCTCCATATCTTCTTAAGCATTGATCTTAGCAAAATGGTGTATGGAACCTTTTTTATAAAGATTTTTATGTAGATTAATTTAGTATATGAACACTTCTTCGCTAGAGGCAGTATTTTTCGAGTTATTAACCAAAAACTGAAACAAGGGACCTTTAAAGACCCCCCGCACTCTTAGCTTCACCCCCACCCCTTAGTACTTTTAGTATGTTGCTTAGACCACCTTCCCCCACAAGTGTGCCAAAATTGGCTCCTACATGAATTATTTCCGCTATTTTTCATTCGTTGTTTGGACTACTAGTCAAAAACGACACTCGGTATTTTCAACGACTCTAATTCTGCTAGGCTATTGTTTAGTCTGCAGAAATCCAATCATAAACCTGATCTTCTCCGTGTCCATAATTAGCAGAGCATCTGCTTCCAGTTTTGAAGCATTTACTGTCAGTACGCCCCTAGTATCTCATCCCCGTAATCCGTGGCTTTGCGGTCTATCTGATTCGAGATAATTCTGTTGGTCAGTCTTGGAGGAATATTTACTCGTAGCTCCGAATCTATGAACCCGGACTTACTTTATTTCCCAGCAAGCTGATCCACTTCTCCGTTATCCATACTTCAGTGTAACCTGAATTTTTACCAGGACCACCTCATGTATTTCATTGAGCTGAGTTGGGAAAAAGAAGTTTATATTTTCATTTGTTATCCACAATTTCAACTGTATCTCAGTTACTGCCCAAGTAACACATTTCATTTACCAAGCAAATAATGTTAGATCGAAGCAGATAATTCAGAAAACATGATGAAGTTTAGCATATTCTAAGCATTATTTTATAGAATAATTTCAGCCTTCCTTAAAAGACGTCTTATCTTGTTTAAGATTAAATATTGCAACCAAGTAGCAATGATTGCTAGTAAGTCATGAAAAGTAGCCAAAAAATACAGATAATGACTTTTAAAAATGCCAAAAAAATTAATAGCCAAATTTGAATTTAGTGTGGTCATAAAATGCCTTCAAGTGCTTCAATTAGTGCCATTTATAAGCAATTTTTGAAGAAACTCAAGAAGTCGACTTTCCACCAGTGACTTATTTCCACATAGTGTCGTATTTGGTCCTGACACACAGCTTTTACACCAATGAATAAATGAAAGCTTATAAGAGTTTGTCAGCATACAAATATTTTCAATCTGGATTTGTCCAAAATTGCACAGCTCGAAGAATTTTTATCTTTCAAAAACTGTTCCTCAAACACTCTGCTGTACTGCAGTTTAGTTTCTGTGAAATCTTTTCTTTTGATCGCTTGTATCCATCTTTTTCTTCTGATCTTTGATAGTTCATTCCATTCAGGTTTGTGTGGATAGTTTAATTCACTAGGTATTCGATAAAATCTAACAGTATCACGATCTCCTCGACTTCCACAATTAACCACACAACAAGTAGTAGGCATATTTTCTAGTTTCACACTGAATTATTTATAATTAATCACAATACAATAAAGAACTGAACCTTTAGATTAAAGAAGACCACAGAAGACGAGTGAATTGACCGAACTAAACAGATTTCACATACAATAATATCATAAAAAAAGATTTGTGTGCCTACCAGCGGCCATCTTGAAATACATTTGACAGCATCTTGGATAGGTCTATAAAATGCTCTTTTGGTGCCAATTTATGGCTATTTTGGCCTACAGGTTGGATTGCTAATAAGCTTTCAAATCTACTTCAAGGCCAAACCGCGCGCTTCCTTTAGGCAGCGATTACGTAATGAATGATACATGTAGAAGCTTTAGTGGACGGTTTTAATTGCCTATTAGCTCCAAGAGTGACACCAAAGTCGATTTTAAATCCACTTCGGTGCTTTTTGTGTTACTTGGGTGAGCCCATATAAATCGTATCAATTAACAAGACTTTACTCGTATGGTGCATATAGAAGAACCTCGTAGTTTAGGGAACAATGTGACATAAGAAGGTTGATACAGATATGACAGCGAATATGACAGCATACTAAATCCTAATATTAATGCAATATTTTAAAATGTTACATTAACTCTAACAGCCATTTGCACCGGTCTTAGTTAAGTTGTGGTTAAGTTTTAATTACTAGTTACATTAAAATGTTCCTTGCACCATGACATTTATTCTTGAGTTATAACGCTATAATTAATAGTTAAATCTAATCCACAGATAAGGTAGGGTTTAAGATATATAATTATTAATTAAAGTTATGTCAATATGACAATCAACTGAAGTACTTGGCGAATTTGCGAGATAAATTCCTATTTCAAAAAATATGGATTTAATGAATTTTGAAGAAGATGAAGATGACCTGGAAATCTTGGAAGATATAAGAGGGAAAATTACTTTTAAGCAAAAACTTTTAGAAAAAGATTTCTTTCTTTTTATTTGTGTAAAATCGTTTTAAAACATCTACAGATCTGTAGCTATCTGATTGAGCATTAAACTCCCCCTCAATCTTTGTCCTGGCCAATCCCTTTTCCTTCCAGCTTAACGCACCTCTTTCCTTGCATTCTATATGTGTTTGTAGGTACTTTCTTATTAAATTCAAGCACATTATTTTCTCATTTTGAAAGAAATTTGTTGATCTTTTTCTCTTTCCGCTCATTTTGAAAACTTTTACCTTTTATTTGGGTAATTTTACAAATATAAATATCTAATAGTTGTCTTATTTGACACCACTAGTACCAAAAAAAATTGCTGTTTATCAAATTATTCCTAAATGTCAAGATACCAACATGCACCTAACAAATAATTTACTAACCAGTACCTTAACCACAAATGGTGCAAAACACTTCACTTTTAATCAATGGTTAAAGTTAATCATGAGTTACTAAAGCCAAAAGATAACTGCAACCGGTGCAAACAGCAGTAAGTTTGTTGTGTTCGTAAATCTGACCAGGTAATAATGAAATATCCTAAGAGTTATACGGAATTCGTCCTTATTCGAAAATGAAAATGTCACTCACGTTCCTCTCTAAAATTTACATTGTTAGCCTCGGCGTAAATTACAGGGGCTAAACTTCAAGTACGAAGGCGAGGAGAAGAGATTTAGTCCCGTGGGATATGACAGTTTATTGGGATAAGCACTTAATAGAGATAAAGAAAGAGAGGTAGTAGAGGGAAAGGGGGTAGGAGGGTGGACGATAGCACGACTAACTTCGTTACGGATGTGTCTTAATTCATAAAGCTTTTGTTTTCGCGTTGTCTTCCTCTAGAGGAAAATTAGCGTCGAAAGAAAGTGCTTCTGTTATTTCAGGAATTAAAACAACTTATGGGGTTACTTTCACCGTTAAGACGTTAACAGTATTGATTTTTTTAGAGTCGAACCAAGTTTTAATTTAATGATTTCAAAATATGTTTGGACCGGGATTGTTGGGAACCACATCATGGGTCTCTTTTTTATTGACGCCGGATATATTATTGCTTTATCATTATTACTAAGGGATCAGTAGACTAGTCCTATCATCTGAACTTGATCCATCCAGACTTAAATCACACTTTCCATCGGCATCAATATGAAGCTCTGTAAAGCAGTTGCCTTTTGGGAAATAAGGTATGTCGTTAATGACTTTTTTCCTTCGTTATTTAATAGTTCGTCGTATAGTTCAATGGCATCTATAAGCTGCTTTGTGCTATTTTCTGATCCGTCCATGAAGGGTAACATACCTGCTGCGGTTTTTAGATCAAATTTTTCGGCCATTTCTGATTTGTTCTCGGATACAGTTGAATCAGAATTATCTTCACTTTCCGTAATGTCTGTGTCTTGTGTGTCTTTTAGTCTATTTGTCAAAATGTCTCTGATCGCCCCAAAATACTTATTTATATTTACTATAAGATTTTGTACCTCTTTTTGAAATCAGAACTAAGACAGATTAGATTATATTAGATTAGATTAGAATTGGAGTGGCTCTTTGTCCTATCCCACTGCGACCTTCGCAGATCTATTGTGGTCCTCCCTATATTTAGAGCTCAATATCTAGCTTTATTCTTTTTATTAGACCTAATAGCCTGCATATCGCCTCCTTTGCGTAGCTCTCTGCCCTTGGTTTTTCTTCTCCGAATAAGTGAAATCGCACACTTGCTAGGCCTTCGCACTCACAGAGTATGTGCTCCGCGGTTTCGTCTTCTTCCTGGCAGAACCTGCATAGGCTGTTATCTGCAAGGCCAATTGTGTGCATATGTTTCCTCAGCCTACAATGTCGGGTCAGCATTCCCACCATCATCCTCGTCGTTTCCCGACTTTGACTTAGTAGGTCGTGTAACAGTTTTGTCGAAGGGCTTTTAAGGAATAATTTAGCGTGTCTTTGTCCTGGGGTTTCATACCACCAGCGATGCGCCTGGTTGTTTATCCATTTGTGGATGCTCTCTTTACTTAGGCATTTTGCAATTCCACAGAAAGGTTCTGGCCCTATCATGACCTCCGTTGCTCCCTGCTTTCCTGTTTGCTAATCGGCACATGCTGCTTACACAGCATTACCCATTTATCGATATTCAGCATAGACGTATTGACACATACATATTACAAAATAATATTTTATTGGAATCAATTTCCTAATATGAACCTGTGCCACATGACATGGTACTCGGGTCGCTCACCTTATAAATATAGTTAGTATTGTAATATAAACCTTTTATTTTAAATGAAATATAAATTCTTAATACTATCTCATTACATAAAGATTAAAATTTTCGTCTTATATTTCATAAAATAATTTTTAAAATCAGAACCAAGACAGATTCTAATATCACACATGTCATGACAAAAACATTATTGATTTCATTTTCCACATTCTCTTCTGTTTTGTTGAACATGGTTGAATACGTCTTAATGGATAAGTAATTTGCGGTCTGCAGGCTATAGACACCCAGTTTGAAGTCTGCTCCAAGTCCGACGACTCACCCCTTCCGATGAACTAAGATTTTCTATTTTTTTCATAACCTCACTTTTCAAGAAATGTCTTAATTCCCCAATGTTCAATGTCTAAAAAATTCGGGGTTGTACCTGGAATTCGAAGGGGTTAAAGGAGAATTTTCTTTATGAATATATACAGCAATCAAAATGATGAATTTATTCTGTTTTGCTTCAACACACTGTATCTTTACTTCCAATTTAAATCCTATTTATCCGTGTCATGTGACCTGCTCATTATACACACCTACTATTCACTGGAGAATAATGAACGTTATTAGACTTGAAGAAGTACACGTAAAATTATCAAACGGTCGTGTACAAAACAGTTTTTTACTTGACTAGTATACTAACAGCTCTCCATCTCTCTTTCTCTCATTTGAGCAGTTTGTGAAGTATGAGAGAATGATAATAGCGATTTAACTTTTCATATTTCGAGCGGTAAATTGGATTTAGTAGGAAATTTAATCAGCAATTATCGGGTAGCACGCAGCCTAAACTGCTTTTACTACCCTAATACGGAGGCACTAACATAAATATGAATGTGTTGCATGATAATACAGGGTGATTTTGCACTTAATAGAATATTCCGCTACGTTACAATTACTTCAATTGGTTTTGTCACGTCTTATGATAAAATCCCCCGTTTTTTGAAGCCAATAGGACTATACAGAGTGTCCAGAAACTCTTCTGTCAAACGTAAATTTTAGATACTAGATGTGATTTTATGCCCAGCTAACCTAATTTGCATTTACCCAAAAGGTGCGTCCGAGGTAGCTTGCGCCATTTGAAGATGATACTGTTTAGCAGAGTTGCAAAAATCCGAATGTAAAAAATAATGTATTTGTCATTTTTTTTGACAATGTAATTCTGGTCCTTTGTGCATTAATAGTATATTACGTAACGTGTGTGGTAAGGAGCATTTTACGCACGAATGGAAAAGTTACGCACGATGCCGCGTAGCGGCGAGTGCGTAATTCCGTGAGTGCGTAAAATGCTCTACAACACGAGTTACGTACTATACTTTACCTACGACCTACTTGTACTTGTATTTTTCATAAGAAGCATAAGAAATAACAGTTACATAATTAGAGGTGCTTGGTAAACTCCATCTCTATTACTCCATTACCAATGAAAGGACATTAAAGAACTAACGTTTAATCATTATTAATATATTGTTGTTAATCGAAAGTCCATTTTTCAATTATAATCAATACATATACATAGCCCTTTGTGCTTTTCACAGTTAAACGTGGCCATATCTAATGTTTTCAAATAGTAAATTTTGAATAAAATGGAGACGTCTATTGACAGTTGCTAAGATGTTGCTAGGGAAGCCGTGCGATTTACTTTACAGCTGTGCGTTTTTTTTACAGTGCGTAATAGCTGTCATTACATTGATACCGACTGTGTGTTATTGACTGATTACAGGGGGGGTCGTATGTAAAAATATATTTTCAATGTAAAAATATTCAATTCTCATTAAACGATTCAATGAGTAGTGTATGCAGTATCCATTAAAAAAATTTTAATGAGTAACGAAACACATCATTATTCATTAAAAAAAATGTGTATCAATGACATTGGTCATTAAAACAATACAAATCTCAAGTAAGTTTACTTTTAGAAACTTCCAGATCAAAAATGAATATCACATTTTTCACTTGAAATACTTTAGTGATTTTTTTCCCACTGGACTAATTTTCAGAAGGGTTAATAGAAATCTAACTATTGTATTGGTCTTTTTTTAGAAAATTTTTCGATTTTCCAAAAAATTTTCAATATTTGAATATATTTCAAATTTTTCATAAAATTTTCAATTTTTGTAAAAATTTTGAATATTTGAAAAATTTTGAATTTTCGAAAAAAATTTCGATTTTTGATAGAATTATTAATTTTTAAAAAATTTTCAATTATTGAAAAAAATTTTAATTTTTGAAAAAATTTTAAATTTTTTAAATTTTGAATTTTCAAAAAAAAATTCGATATTTGATAAAATTTTCAATTTTTGAAAAAATTTTGAATTTTCGAAATAACTGAATTTTTGAAAAAATTCTCAAATTTTGAGATCATTTTTGCTATTTGTAACATTTTTTTCAAATCTCGGAAATCAAATGTTAAATTCAATGAAAATAAAAAAAATCGAAATCTTGCAAAATTCAGTCGATGGAATAGTTATTATTATCGAGGAATTCTTGTCTCACCCATCCCAACTTATCTTTCATCAAGCAGTAGCAATGGCCCTCCTCCCATCCTAACTTATCTTTCCATCAAGCAGTAGCAAAAATTTTTAAAATTTGTATCATCAGAACAAATACTCTAATCTAATCTACCAAAAAGTAAAATAAATGACTAGAAATTATTTTTCACTTGACAAAAAAGAACTGTGAAATACTCATTTTCAACCCATTGAAAATAAAAGAAAAAATGAGTAATGAAACAAAATTACATTAATTATTTAGAGAAAACATTGTAATGAAAGATAATTCATTACTCATTAAGAAGAAAAATTTAAAATGTACTAAAAATACATTGTTCATTAAAAAAAATTTAATAGAATTAATTTAATTCATCATTAAAAAAAATTAATGAGTAATGGAAATTGAATACATTACCCATAATGAAAAAAATGAGCAATGAATTGTCATCGCATTAAAAATGCATTATTTGCAACTCTGCCGTTGAGTCAGTTTTTAAGCTTATTCGATTCTTTCTTTCTTTCCTGCAGCTGAATACGATTTTTTAGGAGAAAATAATGATTTTTTAGCAACATCAGGTCGATTGACGGGCCTTATCTCTATAACTCTCTAATCCGAAAGCGGTAAACTAAGAACGGTCCGACTATATTAATTGTGTCAATATTCCGATAGTACCATAATTCAGAAAATCATCTTTGGTTCGATATTGATCCATAATAGATTTACCCTCGTACGTAAAAACTAATAGCTATGGTCGCTTTTTCTTATCTCTCTCATAATAGCCTTTTTTACTGCCTTCAAATGCTCCGCGAACATTATCTGCGGTTGATATGTAACGAGTAAAGACACTTTATCCACTTTTATATCTTTTGCACTTTTCGCGACGATCGAACATAATTTATTTTTATACAAAAATATTCATTCTCTACTAGAATATTTATTCAAGAGATGAATTGGGTGTTCACATAAAAATAGATTCTTGTTTATGCATTACAGATAGTTGGTTTTAAAGAAACAAATTACATAGCCCAATATTTAATAACATTTAACAGTGTAGTTTTGTTCATATCCCTGACTAATTAATCTTATTTAGAAAACTCCTCAAAATTCGCCTTTCAGATTATTACGTATAGTAAAAATTTAAGCTAGGTACCAGTAACGTAGCTATAGCTTTTACATGGGAGGATTTTGGGTTGTTCATCATTGGTTTTCCCCTTACTTGGAAAGAATCCCAAAATTGACTGCTGTAAAGTACGCTTCATATTTTCTACACTTTAATAATATTTCTCAATTAATCAACAGTGATTACACAAGTGGTGGTAATTTTTGATAATTATAACTAGATGCACGAATCTTTGTTGCTATGGGATTTCCTAATTTTATCTAATTTCGGTTTGTTTGAATATGTTGGCCTTAAATAAATAAGTTTGAGAGATGACAATAAAAAATTATGAGATGAAATTAGAAGAACGAGTTGTATTTGGAAAGATTTTTTTTTTCAACAATTTAAAATTTTGTATTAAATGTTCAATATTCTCTTGAGTGATGGCACTGAATCGGTTTGTGTTCATTTTTCAATAAACTTCGAAGTACTTTTAGTTGTCAATAATGACAAATTCAAAGTAAAATTTTGACGTTTCAATGTACCATGACAAGGTACCATGACCAGGATTTTCATGCACTATTTAAGATGACAAAAGAGACTGTTCTGTCAATATTAGAACTGATTGAGGATTCACTTGAGTGTCGAACCACAGAATACACCAGCTTAACAAGAAGCGAAGCCCGACGCAATCTATTTGATGATTTGGAAACAAAAATTTATGAACTTGAGAGACCGATGTTGACAGATAACTTATTAAAACCACAGAGAAAATCATAAAATTTTCAAATATCGGCGATATAATTGGTTGACAAAATGAAGTATGACAAGTATCTTATTATAAAAATGGCTCCTTTCAGACATGCGCATATAAAAAAGGATCGGAAGCTTCGCTTCTTGTCAAGCTGGTGTATTCTTTGGTCGAACTGATATGTAGGTGATTCAAGCCTTCTCTTTTGCGTTCCAGGTTGCCCTATCTGTGTTTTCATTTTTTTTTTCATATTTATGTTCATTTGCAATTTTTAAAAGCAAATTTCTCTCCTCTGCTGTGAAATTGCATCCTCCCTTTTAAGTAGTACTAGTACTTTCAATTTTTTACTTTGCTCAAAACCCAAGTAAATTTGACACAACACCACAACAACAAACAACAACAAAACAAAAAAGTGAGGTTATGTAATAGACCTTAACCATGCCTTAACCTTCAGTTTAAACCGCCAGTTTAAACTGACAGATAAATATTTGACATTTTATCTGCAAGGTAAAGTTATCCTGTTGTTGATTATCCGACCTTTCCAAAATAACTGGTATTTAAGCATTAACTGACGGATAAATTGCTATTGATAAACCGGGCCTGTGTGTATCAATAGCCAATATTATCCGTGAGTTAAGTATCCGTCGGATAAAAGTAACTAGCAGATAAAGTTCCAGTTTGTTTGGAAGCGGTTTATCAACTCGTTTTTATTCTCTAGTCTGTTAATTAACAGATAAAGAAAGTTGGCAATGCTGACGAATGAATTTAAGCAATCTCATTGGTTGTTACTAGAACAAGGTCACGTCACATGAATTAATATTTTTGTTAGGTTATTGGTGAATGTTTATCCAAAGGTTTATTTTTCTTTCTTGAAGAGCTTTTAGTTGTTGATGAATATGAATTTTTCGAATGATGAAAACGACGCTTTGAAAATTACTTTTCATCGGTGAGTGCATATTATAATAATAATTATAGTCTACAGATGTGAATATTGGTCTTTATGTTAGAAATTTCAAAAAATACACATAGTTGTTCCTAACCTAAATTTTCACCTGACATGATATGACATGACATGGGCGTATCATTTTGATTTTTTAGTTTATAAACAAATATATCAAATTTATTTTCAGCATAATTATCATTATTATTCGGAAAGCCTCTAGCTTTTATATCATTTTATAATACACTTGTTACTTACACTATTTTCTATTCTACTAAATTTTAAGTTATTGAAAATATTAATTCCATTTTACAGAAATAGTTTTATCCTAATTAAAATTGGGTACGGCGCCACTGATATATTCTATTCTGCAGCGGCCATTTTGGATAACCATCCTGGTTAACTGTCATTGATCCTTCCTCACTACTTTTCGTTCTAAGCCTGGAATACACAGTTAAGTGACTATATTGTTCTTGCCTGGTTTATTGAGTTTTCCTAGGCATTCCCACACCATTTTGAAACTGAGTACCTGCACAGAAACTCAGTGCTGTAATGATTGCTTGTCTATCCGACACTATAGTAATCTTTTGCATTCTGTATCATTTATCAATGTTGAACGGGGCACTATCTTAGGGCGTGAATTTCCTCTTGAAAAATACTTGGGTTTTGTTTTCCAAGCAAGTTAAGTTCAGAGACATTTTTTAGGACATCTGGCATAACATTTATGAAATTTAAAAGAATAATTGAAACAGTAAATCTTTAACTTGACCCAAAATTAAATAAAAACCTTCATTTGGAAATATAAATCGGCCGCATCGTACGTTTACCTAAAAAATTATTCCACAGCTGTCATTCATATTTTCCGAAGTTATTTTATTTCGGTTATGAATAATTCAAAATGAGTTGGGGTAGTGGCTGGGGAAAGGGATAAGTTTATCTTATAAAAATAATCGGTTCGTTAGAGTTCGTTTAAGATTCAAAATGCGGTTGCAAGGTGTTTGAGAACGACCCGCATAACCAACTCTTTCGACTCGTTCTAGCGTTCTCTCAACAAAAAGAAGGATTTACACCCTCGGGAACGTGCCGGATAATGCTTAAACTTGGGAAAGAAAGAAACCGGTTGTCTACCCACCTATTGGAATCGTATCAAGTGATGATAATACACTGAAAATAAGTCAGCAGAAATGATAAAAACGACATTCGTGTTAAACATAAGAGATATTTTTGCTTATAAGCAAACATATTATGGATTAATTAAATTTACACGAACTTTTTAATAGATATTCAACAATATAGTTGGTGTCTTTCAACAATTATCAAATGTCGAGTTGGTTTCTGTTAACGGCCTTGAAGCACCACATCAGTCGACACGGATTAATCTTAGCGACGAACCAAGAAGGTCCACCAACAGCGGCAGTAATATAGGAAGACGTAACCTGATCCAAGAAGACTGATATGTCGTGAAATTGGAGCATCATTGGCTATTTCAAAGACGATAATTCAATGAATTCTACATGGAGAATTATTTGTGAATATAGTTATTTCTACTATAAGGAATGTAAGTAACATTTACTAGTCGAGAGTGATTTTGCACACCAGCAATAGCGAGGGCTGGCAATAAAGTCAAGCTGAACTAAAACTATTGATTTGTAAAACAGTCAAATTGATATAGAAGAATCAGCAATTATCGCTTGTCTGTTGCTGCTGCTGCCAAAAATCGAGGTGTTATGGAATGATGTATCAATACTACGGTATCCGCCAAAATAAACAGTACCGAAACAGGGAGTACTGTGGAGTTGTTTATGTAATCTAGATTTGTCATATTTGACTTAATTGTCATTAGTTGATATATTAATAGTACGCTGCAGTTAAATTTGATTTAAAAATGGTTCTAACAACGGAAGAAAAAGTTATTTTCGTTCATACGGAAAAGGTCGTAATGATGGTCCAAGCTTAGAACAGGTTTCAATAAAATATCAACAAAAATTTAATAAAGCAGCTCCTAGTAAAAGTGTGATGTTAGCTGTTGTTGAAAAATTTCGTCGCACTGGTAGTGTATTGTGTCAACGTAAAGGTTCTTCAGGTCGTCGAAAAACAGTATGCACTAACGAAAATGAAGGACGTGTTTTTAACCAAGTTGTGCAATCACCTCAAAGAAGTCTTGTAAGAACTGCATGTAAATTCAACATTAGTGAAACGTCTTTACGTCGCATGTTCAAATCAATTGGTGGTTATCCATACCGTATTCAAGTTGGACAACGACTAAATGCTGCGGACAAACGTGCAAGAGAAATTTACTGTGGTCGCATGTTGAGTTTAATTTACGAAGATCCCGAATTTTTGAAAAACATATGGTTTTCAGACGAGAGTCACGTTCATCTTAGCGGCTATATTAATCGACAAACAACCAGATTCCTTGGATTTGAACGTCGTGATGTCATTGTAGAGAAACCACTCCACATTCTTCGAGTTACCGTTTGGTGCGCGGTATCTGGTCATGGAATGATTGGTCCTTATTTCGTTGAAGATGATAATCAAAATCCAAGAGCGTTATAGAGAGAAAATTATTATACCTTTTGTGAGAGTTCTAAATAACTTTTGCCGTGCACGAAATCTACAGTTTCGCATACAATGGTTCCAACAAGATCGTGCAACGAGACATACAGCTGTTCGCACCTTAGACTTACTCCGTCAGCATTTCGATAATAGAATAATTTTTCGGGGAACAGACTTCGAATATCCTTCTCATTCACCTGATCTGACGCCACCGCCACCTGACGCATACATTTGGGGCATAATGAAGGACAAAATATTTCACTCGGAAGATCCGCCGGCGAATATTGCCGAACTACGGGAAAGAATACAAAATATTTTTCGGCAGTTACATCAACCACTTTTTATAAATATGTTTATTGACTTACAAAATCGATATGAAGCTTGTTTGCGTCGGAATGGTGAACATTTTGAACACTTACAGAAATTAAAAATCAATTTTTATTTTTATTTTCGGTACTGTTTATTTTGGCGGATACTGTACAAGAAATGGTGCCAAACGAACACATCTACTGCAGTTTCAGAAACCGTGCTTTTGGCGTATACTTTCAGGTAAAGTTTGCTGTATTAAAGTCTCCATCAAACTTATGGTGTGAATGATAATGGGAATTGCTGGAGTGTGCTGTACTGAATTGGGGCATGAATTTATAATTGCTACTATTCCTAATTCCAAAAATTGAATCACACGTGAGTTTACATAGTTATAAGATTCCACAGGAATAATTTTAATCCTGACTTCTTCATGCGACATCAAAACAGAAACTGCTCAAACCAGCCTGTCGGAAAGAGCTTAATTTCAAGTGAAATTGCTAAATTTTTCTACTTTAAGAGGAGCCCTTTCAGACGAGACATTTTGTGGCCGGCTACTAGTACCTGAAAAGAATCGCGCGCTTAAAATACTTTATTCCTTATCTATGTCTCGTGTGAATGCGCCTATTTATATATCATTGTATTTTCAGCCGCGCAATTGTTTTCAGACACTAGTAGCCGGCCAGTCTCGTCTGAAAGCGCTCTAAGGAACATACTGGATACTATTTTGAGAAGTTCAAATAAGTAAGCGACCAAACTAATTGCAAAAGCATTGGGATATCACCAAAAACACTTTTAATGATACTGAGTTAAGAAAAAAGTTGCCAAAATAAAAACCAGAGTTATACACGTCTTATTCTATGTACTTTTTTTAATTCATCTCTTGAGATAACAAAACATTTTCAGCTCACTAATGAATTTTGGTTTTCAGTGTAGTTGAAACCCTAGAAAAAATGCAAGACAGTTTCAGATCAAACACAATTGAGCAACACCCGCACGTGTTAACTTCCCCCAAGTTCTCCCCATCCGGAGAGGCTTTTTGATACTTGTAGATGTTTCAACTTGAACATGCCCTGTCGAAATTACATTCTACTAACAGGAAGTCCTATTTTAATATGTATTGTTTCATTATTACAAGCTTCATGGTAAGTACGAGAATGGAGGAGATAAGAAACTTAATTTTTTCCGTGCAACCAGACTCAAAACAAGCATTTTGCAGCCGCAACAGAGGCCGCAAAATGATATTTTGCGGCCGTTACCCAGAGTGACGGCCGACAAAAATTTTTACGGCCGTTCCCATAGTGACTGCCGGCAAACTGAACGCCACTACAGCATTTGACATTTCTGAAATATGACAATAGCAATGTATTTCGAACCAGAAACTATTTCCAAATTCACAACAGAAACATACTTCATTTTTGATATATATTAACATTGATTGTACTGTTTATATTATTACTGATATTCATCCCTGAAGATGAAGCAACTAAATCTATTGTTTCTGAACAATCATTATTTACATTAGACAAAAACGTATTATTTTCTTTAGACATTAACATTTTGCGATTGACTACATTTGAACTAGATGCTACAGTGCCAGAAATTGCATCGGAAATTTTGTTCTTATTATGGATGGAATCCTCGACATATCCTTCCGCTACAGTAGTGGACTGTGTATGCCTCACTATTTGGTAAGCCGAGATATTTTGCAATCATATTAGGTATTTTTCTAATCGTATGCACTCCAACAACCTGTGCCGAGCACTTTCCATTTTCATATCTCAGAAATAGACGACGAATAGCAGTATGTTTTGGTCGAAGAGTTACATATTTATAGTAAATTCTTATATAATCTTGATTAGTAATGGTAAAAACACGGTTTTGATGAGTTTTAGTATCAGGAACAGTTACTATCAATACAGTTTTGTCTTCCTGAATACCTTCGAGGGTCGTTCTCACTAATTCATCTCGTCGCAATGCTCCTGATATTCCCATTATCAAAACTACCTATAATAATAATTATTATGAATAAAATATCATACTTCACTTTTTTTCCATATTTATATACCTTCCACAGTAGATGATTTGCATCACTAGCTTGTTTGAGGAATGAATCAATTTGCTCATGCGTAAAAACCGATTTCTTTGCTCGATAACCAACTGACTTTTTCTTGAGGAATGGTACCAATTTTAAAAACTTCTTTACGTCAATTCCATCTCTTACGTTAAGCATAGTCTTTAACATAGAATAAATGCTCCATAAAGTTGAACTCTTCACAACTTTTGATCGCTGCATCAAATATCCTAATAATATGTTTTCTGACACCGTCTTGACATTTAGGTTGACACACCAATCCTTGAAGTTGCTGTAACAATTTTCATATTTCCGTTTAGATTTTTCGGGTATCAAATCAGAAAGTGCTGAGTCTATGAGATCTCTCAGCTCAGGAGGAGTGCAAGTAACTGAAATATCACTATTGCTATCGGACATTTTCACGACTTCACGAGAAATGTCAAATTGATTTGTATTGCTAAATATTTCATCTCCATAGAAACATTGTGATATTGAGGTGTAATTTTCTCTATTCGCGTTGAAACGCTGTCTTTTCTAAAGAGACATAATGTTTATTGAAATTATGTAATTTTCACGGTTGCACGAAAAATATTGTGTATACTATGGCCGCGAAATGTTTTCGCGACCTCGAGATTATCTTGCCTCGGCCGGAGCGGCCTCGGCGATAATCTCTCTCTCGGAACGCGAAAAAGCATTTTGCGGCCTTAGTATACAAATAACTATTTCAGATACTTCATTTATATTGAGCTGGAAATGTTATTTTGGAGCCGTTGCCAGCACTTTACACTATCCTACGCGCGATATTTTCACTTGTGGGGACAAAAAGTAGAATAAGTTAACATGTTTAGAGATACTGGTTAATGAACTTCTCCTTTCTTTTCTTACTGCAAGCGATAATCAGAAAATTTAAAACGAAATTTTGTATTTTAATACAATCTATTGCCTGGTCTATTAAATAAGAAGTTTCCCCTTAATGGTCGTTGTTTCAACGTCAGCCGTTTAAAGTGTTTTTGTTGGTTTAAAAGCTCCTGGCACAATCCAAGTCACTAGCAGCCGGTGCTCTTGCCTGCATTTTCTTTTATTGTCGTATTTGAATTATCACGGATGATCGGTTTAGTAGGCACTTCATGTCAGATGCATTTGGGGAAATTTTTTGAATTAAAATCTGAAACGTGGTTTCATCTTTAAATTCATTATTCGGGGGTAGGTGTTATATTTGTTTAAGTTTTTATCACAAAAGGAAAAATACAGGAAGATGTTCTAGATATCGAGCCTTTAGAATTTATTTTCGAAAAGTTAGACAC
Organism: Galerucella calmariensis; assembly: GCA_910591675.1. NCBI lineage: Eukaryota > Metazoa > Arthropoda > Insecta > Coleoptera > Chrysomelidae > Galerucella > Galerucella calmariensis. Next base: position 30,564 of record CAJUYG010000819.1, read on the forward strand.
ATTATAATTAAAGAGAAATCTTATATACGCGTAAAAGTAGAATAGGAATGGGAGAAGGAACTCTGACAAGTCTTTTATGGACAAGGTACTTCGCAAATAAGCCCCTGCTACTTTTACAAAAGTTGCAGAGTCCACAATGACAAAGTAGAATTGACAACGCTGTTATTAATTTTGCTACGAAGACAATTTCACTTTTACATGAACTATATCCACATTTCATTGTGTGTGTATTTATGACACTCATTTTTTATTAATTTTTCGAAGGCCAACCATTTATGTGGCTCCACTGTTGAAATATAGTGTTACCGACTTTGGTGAGGTAGAAAAACTGGGAAGCTGGGGGGACGTTTTTCAAGAAAGGTATTGATATTTGCCTAGAAAAATTCAGAAAAAGACCAAGAGCGTTTTCAGACGAGACAGTTTGTGGCCGACTACTAGTGTCTGAAAAGAATCGCGAGGCTAAAAACACATTAATATAAATAGACGCATTCATCTATGTCTCGTGTGAATGCGTCTATTTATATTAATGTATTTTCAGCCGCGCGATTCTTTTCAGACACTAGTAGCCGGCCACAAAGTGTCTCGTCTGAAAGCGCTCCAAAGCCCTAAGGTTGGAGAAAAGCAGTAAGCCTGAAAAAGATGTTTTTAGACGACGCCATCTGAAAGTTGCTTGTTCTGTATTCATTTACATACCGAAAGTTGCGTTTTGAGTGTTCCATGTAGTGAAAAAGAGAGGTTGTGGTTGTGGTTATTTTATTCTCATTTTTGATTCTTATTTTATTTAGTTTATAAGATAGTACCTACAATAATGTGCAAATAATTTATAAATTAATATTGACATTGCAAATATCAATAAGTACATTATATTGTTCAATAAATAAAATGTTCATAGTTCTCTATTATTTATTTTCTTTCCTCAGTGTAATTGAGAAAGTTTTGGATCTTATGCGTCGTCTAAAAAATGTTGTATATGCGCGGCCTCGTCTGTTGCTCGCCTCGCTTCGCTCGTCTTGCAATTTTCAGACTCGTCCAACAAAGTAGCACTTTCAGTCCTTGGCATAGGTACAAATAACTATTGTAGATTAAAGTTGGAAAATCTCATTTCTGTCGGCAAAACTTGATAGATTCAGTACGTACTGCTAAAAGTATTGGACTTGACTTTTATTAGGACAAAAACGGGTATTCCAATTGCCAGGAGGATTGATACGGAGAAGGATGGCAACGTTTTCCGTAAATACTGCCCTGCTTTTACAAAAGTAGCAATACTCACAACAGAGTAGAATTGGCAACGCTGTTATTTACTCGGCTACGGACAAAATTATCTATATTTCAGAACCATTTTAAGTAATTAGGTCACAAAGATAAAAAGATACTTTATATATGACAAAAGAAATCCCTATTTTAACGTCATACAATCCCATTAATTCTCAAGGAAAACAGCAACAGCGTGTCTACTTTCGACTCCGGACTCCCCTTATACTTATATTCCACCTAATTTGCTGGCGATATTAGCTTGAAATGTAATGGGTTTTCTCCTTTGGTAGATTTGCGTAAAGTTGTTTTTCTTTTTGAAGGAAATCACCGGATATAGGCCGGCTTGAGATGCTATCAGTAACGGCTTACAACGGCCGAAAAACTTTCCGGGATCCATTTAGATAGAAATCAACCTTCTTCCACTGAAAATTTTATGTGTACTGGGTGCGGTCAAGTATCATCTTCGACGAATTAAGAAAAATATATACGTAGGGGTGACCGGGGAAATATTTTTTTCTATAGAGGAATCGATGAAATGTTTCGTTAACAAAAAAAAAAATAAGAGTAATTGAAGTATCTGAAAAGCGTCTGGCGGCGATATTCGAATTTAATAAAGCAGGATTTAATTCGTAATTCACTGCCAAATGCAAATTATTTAAATTCAAACACGTTCGAAACTCTCGAAAACATTTAATTTTAATTGCAAAAGTCTCATTATTTCTTAAATGGAGTTGACACAAATTTCAACACTTGCAAATGTCTTTTCCAATTCAATTAAAACTGAATGTGTTTACTATAATTAGGGAAAAATAAACAGAATAATTAAAAGTGAAGCGCGCTCTCTTTGAAGTGTTGATAGTAATGATTTGAAATTTACAGCGATTTTATTATTTTTTTCTTTTGGTCAATACAAATAATTATTTATGAGTTTCCTGATTAACGTCGTTACAAAGACAACGTCTGCTAGTTTTATGTTTCGAAATAGTTAGTTTCTTGGAGGATGCGGGACAAGTAAATTGAAATAAAAATTCGAATTTAACCAGATTATTTACAAAAATATTTTTTTCAGTTTTAGTTTTAATTTTTTTTCACCACTGTGAAGTTGACATTTATTTTTTCTTCTAGCCAACTGAGAAGTTGAATTTCTCTATAAGTGGTTAATAATTTTTTCTATCATTAACCTAGATCAATAATGGAATAATTCAAATATTTTGAGAATTCAGAGATAGCAGTTCTACAAAAACTTGTGCAGCATAATTTTGTATACCCAGAAGATTGTTTTTGGAACTTTAGTTCTTTACGTCAGGTTATGTTTGAGCGACCGGGGGTCGCGACGCAAAATATCTGACCGTTACGCTACGTTATGTTACGTTGCTTCGTTATGTGCCTTGCTTGCGTGCTTGTGCTCTCTCCTTAGTCTCTCTCTCGTTCACGAAGCAGCGATTCATATGCTCCGGCCGGGATTCGAACCCGTGCCGCCTGCGTGGAAGGCGAGCATTCTACCACTGATCCACCGACGCTATATTAAAATTCTATGCAAAGCTGGTATTCGCAGTGCTGGTGATCTACTTGAATTTGTTCGGATACATTTTTACTATTATTTCCAAAATTTTTTTGCGCGATTGATCTTTTCTGTTCATTTACAGCATCGGTTGTCAAAATGACATGAGGATTAAGGGGTCTAGCACATTTACTTTTCGAAATACAGGGTGTAATTTTGAAAACTTGAATGTTTTAATTCGATAACTTAAAAATGGATGGATAAATTGATTTGACATTTGGCAGGTTGTTTTCAAATCTAAAAGGGCATATTTTGATAGAAATAGTAGTTTGTGCAACTAGTGTGGATATGATGGCCATATCGCACGAGGACACACGACGCCGTAGGCGGAGTGCTCAATCATTCAAGTGCGATATGGACAATCCACACGAGTCGATCAGCATATTTTTTCTACGACCCACTTAAGAAAAAATCTGGAAAATAAAAATTTCTACAAACTTTTATATAACTTCAAATTGAAAATTAAACAATTCAATTTTATGTTTCCACTAATTTTTTTGTGGTAAGCGTACAGTTCTTGAATGTCCAATTGGTATAATGCTACGGTTTTCCTTTTTAAATATACGATGCTGTTATAAGTAAATGCTGCCAGTCGGACTCCCTCATGAAGGGTACAGTACCATTATCTGTAATAATGAATATTCTGCTAAATATTTCGAACGTCTACCTGTTGTCGCAAGCAGAATAATTATTTAAAAATAAAATTAACAATAAAAAAAAACTTCCTCACGGGAGTCGAGCCCGGGTCTACCGCGTGAGAGTCTGGTATGCTTACTACTCGACCACCAAAGAATATGCAAATCGTTTATCTATAACGTCAAATGTATTACATAATTTTTGCTTAAAGGGAACTAAAGTTCCTACCGTGTGTCCCGCGACACGTTCTACCTTTTTTAACGTATTTGCTGCTTGAAATTACCTATCAAGATAAAATTATTAGTTTAAAATTCGCGCTCAACCAAAAATGACTGATGACATAAGGAATACGTTCATAATCTATGGAGCGAAAACAGACAGTGTACTTGTCAGTCAGACGACGAAGTAAACGCTTCTCGTGGTGCGTTTGTGAGTGCTGTAATATTTTATCATTGAAATAGTGTATATGTCAATTATTCTCAATTTTTGTCTCAAATTTGGCTGGTGGTGAGAAAAATTGTATATACACCACGGTGGAGAAGACATATTCCGCTCGATTTGTCATTTGTCTTCACCACCTAGTGTGTAATACACTATTATGACCATCTGGAGGACAATTAGTAGGAAAAATGTTATTTATTATTTAGGTTTCAAACTCTCAGTGGTTATCAAACATGACTTTGAAGGATCAAATATTTGGAGTAGTTAAGAGCTTTATAAACATATAGTTTGCTAAAATCTAGCCATGACAAGGATAGATCCCAGCTTCTAAGTAGTTTTGCACACACAAAAAACATGGAAAAATGGTAATACAAGGTTAAGGTAGGAGCGGTAGTTGAAACACGCGAACAGTTTTTTTTCATAAGGCAGCTTGAACTGTAGGATAAAGTGGCGCATTTATGTTTATGTAAGTCGAGTTGAAATGAAACTCGATCACCCAATGGTGGGTGTTTTAAGATAAATATTACACAAGATGCTCCATTTCACTAGGAGAACATACCTCTGTATTTCAGTCAAAGATTTATGCTATCCTAGAATGTGTCAGAATTAACAAATATAGGACTGACACTAATAGGATAAACATTCTAACTGACAGCCAGGCAGCCTTTGCAGCCTCAAACAGCCGCAAGGTAACATCCAGACTGGTAGAAGAATCCCAGAAAGAACTGAATGAACTAGCAGACCACATTAAAGTAAGATTAGTGTGGGTGCCGGGATATAACGGTATTTCTGAAAATGAACAAGCTGATGAACTCGCGGGAGAAGGTTCAGCAACAGCATATGTTGGACCAGAACCAGCTCTTGGGACCACAAAGAAGGTAGTCCGAGGGCAAATACGAAAATGGGTACAAGGCCAACATGAACTTCAGTGGAGGAACACTCCAAAGCAGGTACATCGTAAAACCTTCATAGGTGACACATGTGAAAAACGGGCCGAAGAACTACTGAATATCAGTAGGAATAAGCTAGGAATTATTACAGGTTATTTAACGGGTCATACCCCGGTAAAAGATCACCAGCATAAAATAGGGTTATATAACGGGGACCTCAGCTGCAGACTTTGTGGCATGGAGACCGTAACCCATACCTTATCTGACTGTAAGGCACTGGGCTTGAGGAGACAAACAATCTTCGGAGAAGCCAATGTGCCACCCGAAGCATATGGCACACATCCAATGGACCTATATCGTCTACTCGAAGGAACGGGGATAACTGGATGGGTGGAATAAATGTGGGAGTAGAGTACAATAAGCCAACAGGCTGCAGTGCTCCCGGCATCAGAACGGCTCCCAAACACACAAACAAACAAAAAACAACTAAATATTGAATTATTGGAGGAGTCGAGGCTGTGTCTTCCGAAATTCAACTGGTAGATGTACCAATTTCCATCAATTAGTGAACGTGTATTCTATAAACTACAGTTCAACCTTAATATTCCTACAAATAAAAAGCACATACACTGTGTTATTTATAAGATGCGACAGAGGGATTTCTGTACATAACTGTCAAACGCAAGCTAACTTTTTTTACCGAATAGCGTTCATGGAAAATTATAGTTTTGGAAAGGTCGCTGGAAAATAAGTTGCACTTTTAATTTTCTCAAATTTGCTCTGGTTTAGTGGGAAAATGGATAGTTATGTTTAAAAAAAGTGAAACTCCATATTCAAAGCACTTTCGAATATTTTTAATCGTCTGGGAAAGAGCTACACGGTTAGGTGCACAGAAAATTCAAAAGTTAAACCTGAAGTATGGCGATTTGTTTTTTCCATGTGGTGACAATTGTTTCTTCTTGTTTTTAGTTCTTTTTTTACAAATTTTGAAACGAATAACTTTGCTTTATTTCAAATTATTTGTTTTTTAGACAAAAATTGTGGAAAAAAACAAGAAACAAAAAGAAAAAAAGGTAGAAAGTATCGCGGGACACACGGTAGGAGCTTTAGTTCTACATTATACCTCGTGCTCATTGGTAGCATGCCTGCGAGCTGTGATATGCTAGTCTACTGCAGGCTGTACGGGCCCTATACGATGGTTTTACCTGGCATGGTCGTCACCCATCCAAGTACTAACCATGTCCGACCTTGCTTGACTGCAATTATCGCATCAAACGCGTTCCACTACAGTGCTGGGTCATCGCCCCAAAATTTTTCAATGCAATAAATAAATACACATATTAATATAAGAATTTATTTTACTCTGGATAAAACTTCATTTAACAAAAATATACAGTAGGAAATAACTGATTAATCGAAAATAGTCGGTTAATATTCGATTAATAATAATCGATTGTTAATCGATTAACAATAATCGAGTATTGATCGATTTACAATCGACTATCAATCGATTATAAATCAATAAAACAATAAATCTTCGATTAATTGATTATTTTCGATCAATCGGGTATTTCGAATCAATCGATTGTTTCCGATTAACCGATTATTTCCGAATATTCGATTTTTTCGATTATTCGATTATTTTTAATTGATCGATTATTTTAGATAATTCGATTAATCGATTATTTAAAAAAATATATATCGAAATATATATAACGAAATGTCTAAAGTGACATTTATACTTCTCGATCAGTTTAAAATATAATATTTTGCATTTTGGTGAAATTGTTTTTATGCTATTTATTACTTTTCGACGTCTGAACGGTAAGTAAATCACTTACCGACGTGTTAAGCACAACCTACCGTTCTGGCAACCGATGCTGTAAATAAACAAAAAAGATCAATCGCGCAAAAAAAATTGTGGAAATAAAAGTAAAAATTTATCCGAACAAATTCAAGTATATCACCAGCACTGCGAATACCAGCTTTGCATATAATTCTAATGTAGCATCGGTGGTTCAGTGGTAGAATGCTCGCTTGCCACGCGGGTGGCCCGGGTTCGATTCCTGGCCGAAGCATATGAATCGCTGCTTCGTAAACGAGAGAGAGACTCAGGAGAGGGCACACGCACGCAAGCAAGGCACATAACGAAGCAACGTAACATAACGTAACGGTCAGATCTTTTGCGTCGCGACCCCCGGTCGCTCAAACCTAACCTGACGTAAAGAACTAAAGTTCCAAAAATTCATCACAGCGGCGAATCGAACCGCCATACTTCAGGCTTAACTTCCAAATGCTCTGTGTGCGTACCCATGTAGCTATTTCCCACTCGGTTAAAATTATTCGAAAGTGGTATGACAATGGAGTTTGACTCTCCTAAACATAACTATCCATTTTTTTATTGAACCAGAGCGAATTTAAGAAAATTAAAAGTGCATTTGAACTTATTTTTCAACGACCATTCCAAATCTGTTATTAATTTTTATGAACGCCATTTGGTAAAAAAGTTAGCTCGCGTTTTGACAGTTTTGTACAAGAATCCCTTTGTAGCATCTTTTAAATGATACAGTATACATTGTATGTTGAGTTTTAAATTGTACATGTTTATTTTGGAATTAAATTTATTCCCAGATACCTGTTCGTGTAAACCCAGCACTATTTTATACATTTTCATCCATTTACCAAATTAGTTCGTCGATAGTAATGTTCGTTATTATATTTCATAAGGAAACGAACCTTTCAAGTCAGATAATCTAAATCCAAGGAAATTGAAGCAAGTGATTGAATTGAGTTAAACCTCGTTATACCACCCCCTAAATGTTTTCAATCACTTTTGTGAATCCTCAATGACATCGGAATACATCCATTAAATACTTCTAGCGTATCCGACTATCATGCGATAGCACTGCGCAAACTCGAAACTTTAAGATGCAAGTACGGTTACAAAAAAGAGCTGGCGCCGTGTCAGCTCAGTCACAGATTATAAAGAAAACAGATACGAGTCCCGGTGAAATATCAAACGATTTTCAGCTCCGTCGTCAATGACCTTGGATCTTTAGCTTTAGCTTTAGCCAGTTTAAAATATTTTCTGAATTTCTTACCAAATTGCACTGTTGACTCGGGGACAATAACAATTTCTAGTGCCGGATCTAGTTTTTTTGGAAGTTTCCACTAAATCTTTAAAACTGCGCCATGAATTAAAACAATAATCATAATCGAATATATATATATGTATATATATGTACATTCCTATGATTTGTTATAAATAGTCATTACTTTTGGGAGATTAATTAATAAACACATTTTTAGATAACAAATAATCACAAAAATCAACCAAATTTTAAAAAAATTCTTAATTTATTTATTATCAAAGGGAATACAATATACACCTATGCAAGGAAAAATTTTGATGATAATTTGTAGCACCAAAGTTAATATCAAAAACATTAAAATTTCTTATATCATAGGCCGGGATATTGAATTATATTATACTCTCATCCCTTGGAAATCGAAAGAACTTTATTTTTCTTTCCGAATAAAATTTATTTGGACAGTCTCTGTATGAACCATACACTCCGCCGTGATGTTTATTCATTTTATAAGAATAATAATCTCTACCACTATATTTTTATAGTTAATATTACCACAACGCACAATGGATTAGTCAAATAACACAATTAATATCGCCGATTGAACACCTTCAAACAATGAAGCAAACAAAAATGGCGTTATGAATTTTGAGCACAGATCAAAAGTGATTTTGAGCTTGTTTTGACGTTTTGATTATGTTAGGTTAGGTTAGGCTAGCCGTCACCATTATTGTGCATGGTTGCCAAGGATGTGGTTTGTGAAAAGAGTATATATTCATACATTTTAATCTTTTTAATTGTATAATTCTTTTAATGTTAATAAAATTAATTTGAAACAAGTAATTATCGAATATTTGTATCTGTATAACTATCACACTTAAAAAAATGCTTATAAAATATTTGACCTATGATCGTAAATTGAAGGAAATATTATGCAAATTGTCAACCCTGTTGACAAATTTCGCGAAGCAGCCCGAACGGAGTCGACATAAGACGATGGGCATTTAAATGGGTATGTACACCCATCTCTCTCTATTTTTACTGTTCTCTGTCAAGTGCACAGCGAAAAATATATTAGCACGTCCTCTAAACGAACTCTATTAATCAAGATTTAGCGATCGGTCCGAAGCTATGCAACCAGCTGACTTACTTTTGGCGAGCACCTGTGTGTACTCTTCCCTCTCACTTCTACTATTAAATGACAATATCCACAAAAACAGAATGTGTGAGCTAGAATGATAAGAGACAATAATTGGTCAGTTTTTCATTGAGAGAAACTCAAACGATCCGGTGTATTTGGATTTATTCCATGGATTTGAAGGCGTGGTCTAACGAATGGCCCTCACGATCATCCGACTTGAATCCTTTAGACTATTTCCTGTGGGGTTACTTGAAAACATTTTTTAGAAATCAAAACCTGCCAATATTCAGGGATTATAAGATAGTATTACCACAGAGATAAGAATAATGAAGCAGTTAGTCAGGATTCCTATTAGAATGTAAATTATTGAATATTATTCAATTTCAAATTAAATACTAGCCATCTAAATGTATTATTTCAACTTCAGCGAAAATAATGGAAATGGAATTCAGGAATAGGAGACAAAAACAATGAGTATTTCACATCCATTTGGGATAACAAAGTACATAATTATCATTATAAAAAGGGAATATCTGACAGCAATGTAAATACCATCAAAATCTGCTTCATCACAAGATATTATCCCGTATTTAATATCAATCGTTGCCTAAAAGGTTGTTTAATATGAAATTCACTGCAGTATGTTCATTATTTTTCAGAGTATACGCATCTCATATATCATCTTCTTTCATTATAGCGTTATCATAAATTTAAAATATAAAAATTTAACGGTGTTGCTTCTATTCAAAGCTGACAACGGTTTTTTAATTTAACTGAGTCTGTCATACAACGGCCTTGGTCGTCGTCGTCGTCGTCTTTAAATCATCAGAAATGCTGAATTGCTGCACTACCAGGATCTCCGTGAGATTTTTTTTTGTTCAGTTGGATTAACATCGCAAAGAGGATATATATGGGGATGATTCCAAGTCGAGTTTAAAAGAAGATAAATGTTACGTTTTATCTAGGTGAATTTATGGCAAAAACCGGGCATAATAATTGTCTGGATGTTTATACGCTTGGATGGTACTAATGAATTTTTAGCAGTTAAGAGGCGTTCGTTCTAGTTGCCTTCTCGAGAATGGCTAATTAAAAATTACCGACTTTTATACGAACCCGTTTATATTTTAATAAAACACTTAGTTTTATTATTCAATTTTTTGATTTAGAGTTTTCTTTTTATCTTCATCTCGCACTTATCATCAATCACAGGCTGTTGAAAAACTTTTAAAATTGAAATAGGATAAATAGTGTGACTGAGTAGGTATTCCACAATATGCCCCTTTAAGTTGGAATCATATGGAAACCTTTTTTTATTATTAATTTTAGGAAATAAAGTTATTCCTCATAAAGAGTTCTGCATTATTTAGAAAACAGTCAACAAATATTAAATTTTTCAGTCATATACGAGGTTTGTCAAAAAATATGAGTTTTACTCAAAAGTGAAGTACCTTTAAATTTGACAATATCGAAAAATGTTTCTGAAAAAGATGGATATGTCGAAGCATTGATATAAGTAAAATTTATTTGTTTTTTTCTAACATTGATATGATGTTAATTTTATAACTTATGGGCTTATTCTGTACAAGAATGTTAGCAGTAACAGCGCTGTAAATCTTCAAGGTCGAGATATGTTATGAAAAAGCTATTCTGTATGCTTTTGATGTAACTTACATCGATGTATAATAACATTTTCGCTGTTAAAATAACATCGACCAAAACATTCGACGCTAGGAGAGTTTTGGAACTGTTTTTTATAAGGTGAATTGTAAATTTCCATGAAATGAATCAAAATGAACAACAATATCATCCCATTTTTTGGACGGTGTGTATAAGCAATATTTAAACAAAAAAATAAGGCAAATTTTAGGTTATAAATTGAAATAATTTTTAAGGAATTATGTGCGTATAGAATAAAGAAATTAGTTTGATACTTAGAGCCACATGAAAAAAGTCCAGGAAATGCAATCGCCATTTTTTAATAAAAGTGATAAATGAATAAACCCACTAATAAAGTTTGTACATATAATATAACGTTAACCTAAAAATTCTTATTCCTTGTGGTTCCTTGATCTCTTGCTTCACATCATCGGACCAATAACTTAAAAACTAGGCAAATTCTACTGCACAACATAATATAAGTGAAGTTAGCTGCGATGTACTATTGCGCTGTCAATAATTTTTGGAACTTTAGTTCTTTACGTCAGGTTAGGTTTGAGCGACCGGGGGTTGCGACGCAAAAGATCTGACCGTTACGTTTTGTTACATTGCTTCGTTATGTGCCTTGCTTGCGTGCGTGTGCTTTCTCTTGAGTGTCACTCTCGTTTACGGAGCAGCGATTCATATTCTTCAGCCGGGAATTGAACCCGGCCGCCCGCGTGGAAGGCGAGCATTCTACCACTGAACCACCGATGCTATATTAAAATTCTATGCAAAGCTGGTATTCGCAGTGCTGGTGATCTACTTGAATTTGTTCGGATACATTTTTATTATTATTTCCATAATTTTTTTTGCGCCATTGATCTTCTTGTTTATTTACAGCATCGGTTGTCAGGACGGTAGGTTGTGTTTAGTGGTTTCTAAGTTTAACACGTCGGTAAGTGATTTACTTACCGTTCAGACGTCGAAAAGTAATACCTAAATAACAATTTCACCAAAATGCAAAATATATTTTAAACTGATCGAGAAGTAAAAATGTCACTTTTGACATTTCGTTCATTTCGAAGAAATTTAACTTATTTTATCGGAATTCATTTCAATACGATCGCACAAAAAATGGTATAAGCATCTCGAACGTTAAGGGTAATTACAACGTTTGCATGTAGATTCCTCTCGTGAAGTTGGACAAACAATTATAAGGATTAAGGGGTCTAGCACGTTTACTTTTCGAAATACAGGGTGATGAAATTTTAAAAACTTAAATGTTTTAATTCGATAACTTTAAAATGGATGGATAAATTGATTTGACATTTGGCAGGTTGTTTTTAAATGTAAAAGGGCATATTTTGATAGAAATAGTAGTTTGTGCAACTAGTGTGGATATGATTGCTATATCGCACGAGGACGAAGTTTGAGCACGACGCCGTAGGCGGAGTGCTCAATCGTTCATGTGCGATATGGACAATCCACACGAGTCGAACAGCATATTTTTTTCTACGACCCACTTAAGAAAAAATCTAGAAAATAAAAATTTCTATAAACTGTAATATAACTTCAAATTGAAAATTTAACAACTCAATTTTATGTTTCCACTAATTTTCTTGTGGTAAACGTACATATCTTGAATGTCCAGTTTGTATAATGCTACGGTTTCCCTGTTAAAAAATACGATGCTGTTATAAGTAGATGTTGCCAGTCGGACTTCCTCATGAATCATCTATAATAATGAATATTCTGCTAAATATTTCAAACGTCTACCTGTTGTCGTTATTGATATCAAGCAGAATAATTATTTAAAAATGAAATTAACAATAAAAAAAAACTTCTTCACAGGGAATCGAACCCAGGTCTACCGCGTGAGAGTTTGGTTTGCTCAATACTCGACCACATAGGAATATGCAAATTGTTTATTAGTGTTTGAATGTATTTTATTATTTGCAAAATAAATGAATATGTATCGTCGACGTGATTATTTTAATGCAGTTACCTAATCGTATATCCCCTTCAAGTTATGTTGTGGAGCTAAACTCTGAAAGGTATTAATATTATTTTACCGACTACAGTGTAACCAATCGGCTGTAAAATAACCCTTCCCAAATATAGTTATATTTCAGTCAAAGAAAAAAAAATTATTTGAAGCGAGACTAGATTTAATTATGTTTAACCTAACCAGGAGAGAAGACGATTGCGGATCAACCATACCAGATACACACATGGTTACTTGATGTCTTCTGAAAACCTCCCCGTCTGCCGTCACTGCAATAGTGCTTCAACCGTCAAACATTTTCTCACAGACTGCCAGGAATACACCATTACATACAAGCGCCTAGACCTAACACCAAACCTGAGAGAGCTTTTAAACTACACTGCTGAAATCCCAAAGTCATTGAAATTCCTCAAATCAACTAACCTCTACCACAAAATATAAACTAGATATTTTACCGAGTATTTTACATGTTTTATGTTTTAAGATAGTGTATGTATTTATACTCGTAATATGTCTTTTTGTCTTTTGTACAGTGCCAATGGCCATAGTTGTCGAGGCACATAAATTCTAATTAAAAAAAATTATGTTTAAGATGTTTCCAAATATGAAAAGGAAAATATTAATATGATAATAATAATAATAATAATATTAATAAGTTTGCTCTATACATTACGTATCTTAAAAAGCATGATAGCGCTCCATAATGGCTCTGTAGCAGAATAGCGCTGGTCAAAATAGCGCTGGTCAAAAAAAGCGCTGGACAAAATAGCGCAGGACATAAATAGCGCTGGACAAAACAGCGCTGGACATAAATAGCGCTGGTCAAAATAGCGCCGGTCGAAAAAAGCGCTGGACAAAATAGCGCCGGTCAAAAGAAGCGCTGGTCAAAATAGCGCTGGACAAAAACAGCGCAGGACAAAAAATAGCGCCGGTTGTAATATCCCTACAAAATCAACTATTACAGTAGAATGTGATTGAAAAATCAAGTTTTCAAAATTAATTTTAATACAAAGCAAGGTTTACAACAATCAATAATTCAAAAAAATTACATGGACAAATTATGAGCCACAGACTGTAAATACTGTTCAACGTTCCTGAAAGCATATGTTTGAACCAAGGTTTTCAACCTGTTTTTTAGTTGGACGTATTTATTGTTAGGACTTTCTTTTTTCCTAAATCCTGAACGGTATCTAGTAATATAGAGATCTGAAGACTGTTGTTCTTTTTTCAATTGATTGATCAATTTGTATACATGAGGATGCTGGCACTTCAGACTTTTCTGAAGGGAATTGTGCCATGCTTCAAGGGAATTATTTGTTTTTGACAAATCATTTTGCACCCGCTCATATTGATTCCATAAATTTATACTGAATAGAGGCTTGATATTGGGAATCCTCTTACCAACGTAATTATCTTCCCAATAGTCGATCACCGGCTTTAGTTCATCAGGAAAGTTTTCACGAATGATTTCCAGTGCAAACTGCACATCTTTTTCTGGGATATAACTAAGAGCAAGAAGCATCTTACATTTTGTTCTTATGTTTTCGTTATCTCTGTATAGGTTCGTTAATTGACAATGTTGTATTTTCCTCCATAAGTTCTGCGCCAGATAAAACGAGCAACCGACAATACGCGTGTTAGAGAATACTTTTTTCACCGCGTTGATAGACGATTGTTCAAAATCAACGAGTATAGTTTCAGGCTTAAGTTCAGCATCTAAGGTTTTCAGTGTATTGAACATTTGAAAGTAAATACTTTCTGATTTATTTGGCAATAGAGCATATAACAGTGGTACAGCTTTTGAGTCAATTAATGCATGTATAACGAATAATTGACAAAACAAAGTTGGACATGTCTTGAAGGTTCCATCTATTGCCCAGTGCGGAAATTCTTTGAGCAAATCGAGATTATTGTGAGTGCCAAAAATCAGAAGTCTATTTCGGTTTTCTTTTCCTGAATCCCACAGTAAAAAAACTTCACCTCTGTCCGTTTTAGAATATTTGTCACCAATTCGAACTTCAGAAATATCGTTAAATGCTGAAGAACTTGAAAATTTCTTGTTCCTTATTCTTTGCACTGTTCTGCGTGATGCGTCATAGTTTGGAAGACAAACAGCTTCTTCCTCCGAAGTTACACTGCTGCAAGCTTGTTGTATAATTTCTCTTGGATTTGCATCCGTTTTAGAAGCCCCTTCGCGTATAGTTTCTTTCACGATCCTGATTACTTTATCTACGGGATTTGGCGCGTGATTATGTTCCGTGGTTGGTTTTGCTGCATCACCGCTAAGCATCAACCTTCCTTTACAACCGGACTTCGCCATGTGCTGTAACCTTCACGTTGCTTGTCCTTTCGGTAATTATATCCTTCGTGGAATAATGTAGCACCTCCTTTCTGAGACTTGCCAAATTGCATTTTTTTAAACTTTAAATAAATATGACACTGACAAGTAGTTGTTTACACTTTGATCTGTGTCAGTTGGTCGGGAAGCGATATGTGTTGACGTGTGATGAAAAATATTGATTGTTGTTCTTACTTGTTTTCCGTTTCTTATATTCTGATATTGTTATGGACAGTTACCAACACTTTGATCACTGTCAGCTGGTCGGGAAGCGATGTTGAATTGACGAATTGAATTAGGAAAACTATTGTTATGACTGTAATTTATGGAAAATATGTTATTCCTAATTATGCTAATTCGGTACTATAGTCTATTTTTATGTATGAGATAGTAGTAAAATAAAGAAGCATAATTATCTATTGGCAGCTATTTTATGGAGCGCTGTTTCTATCCTGCGCTGTTTTTGTCCAGCGCTATTTTGTCCTGCGCTTTTTTTGACCAGCGCTGTTTTTGTCCAGAGCTATTTTGTCCTGCGCTTTTTTTGACCAGCGCTATTTTGACCAGCGCTTTTTTTGACTGGCGCTATTTTGACCAGCGCTTTTTTTGACCGGCGCTATTTTGACCAGCGCTTTTTTTGACCGGCGCTATTTTGACCAGCGCTTTTTTTGACCGGCGCTATTTTGACCAGCGCTTTTTTTGACCGGCGCTATTTTGACCAGCGCTATTCTGCTACAGAGCCCTCCATAATTGTGGGTTAAAAATAATCGTTAGACAGTCAATACATTTATTCGATAATTAGAAATTATTAAGATCATTTCAACCATTATTAGTTGAAATTATAATATTAAATGTATTTATCGTCAAATAAAAATTATAAATTAAAATATTGACTGATCTATCCACAATGGGAACGGGTGGAGACGGCTCCTTTGAAAAAAAAATCGTAACGTATCGGATCACAGTCAAACAAAAAGACGGCAACTTCAAGTTCGCCCAATATCCCTCACGTTAAGTATACTTATTCCGCGTTTTAAATACGATATTATTCAAAAACACGGAAAACCTAAAAGATCATCATGTGCTTCGTAATCACAAGAGATAATCAAAATAGAAATATTGGAAAAAATAGAATAGTAAATAAAATAGTGAAATAGAAACTTCAATTTTTTTTATTATGTTACTTAACGTCGGTCTATTTCTGCGACTGATGCTAATCACCGACGCCCTAACCGGAAATTTTGGCGAACCCACTAGTGTTCCAACCAGTGGTACCGTTCTTTAACAAGCCCAACATCCATGGACTCGGGACCTCGGTTTTCCGTCTCCTCCGAAAGACTTCATATCTACATTATAACCTCGTGCTCCTTGGTATAATGCCTGCGAGCTGTGATATGCTACTCACCCTAGTAGTCTAAAGTGTTTCGCTGCAGGCTGTACGGGCCCTATACGATGGTTTTCCCTGTCATGGTCACCCATCCAAGTACTAACCATGTCCGACCTTGCTTGACTGTAATTATCGCATCAAAAGCGTTCCACAGTGCTGGGTCGTCGCCCAAGTTTCAATTTAAATGAATGTAATTACTTATTCAATCGTAGTTTTTAATTCTAAATTTTTTAGTACCATTTTTCGATATTATCAAATTGAAAGGTACTTTAATCTTGAGTGAAACAAATATTTTTTGACAAACCTGGACAAACGACTGGAAAATTTGATATTTGATGACTGTATTCTAGGTTTTAGATAACGCAGAACCTTTTATGGGAATAAATTTTCTCCCCAAAATTAATAATAAAAAAGTTTTCTATTCCAACTTGTATATAATACATTTCAAACGAGGTGTCACTTGCTATAATGCCATAAGCTCCTCCATACATAGAAAAAACATCACAAAATGCAGGAGGGGCCGCATATATTGAAGAGCAATTACAAAGCCCTAAAAAACAGATATTTTTGCTCCATTTGCTGTCGAAACTTTCGGCTCTTGGGGTGATGAAGCAAAGAGCCTGGTCACTGAAATGGGCACAAAATTACCTGACAAAAGGGTTTGGACTCTTGGAGTTTCATCACCCAGAGGATCGGGATTTCCACACAACGTGGAAATGCTGCGTCTGTGTTTGGAACACTTCCGAAAGAATTGAGTTGGGAAGAGTGTTTTTTGTTGTGCAGATAAGGTTCTGAATATAGGATGAGTGTATGCGAGTCAATTTAAGTTTTTTTATAATATGTTATTAATTGCAAACTAAATTAATCAATCAACTTTGATTATATTTCGGCTTAAGTTGAAGGTGGCGTGTTACAACTAGTAGAGAAGCTTACAGTGGTTCCTTTCAAATATCACAAGTCTAAGTAACATAGGTTTTTGAAATAAGGCCAATAATTCGAAATAAATCCTTGATACTGAACGAATCATTTATATATTTATTACATAAAATCTAATTTCGTCTGTCGGAACATAAAACTCCGTATTTTACACAAATAATCACTAATTATAAATAAATCCAGATTTGTTGTTTTTCACCAACAAATATTTATCTACGTGTCTTTAAATTCAACTTTATTTAGCTATATCTATTGATTTATTTGACAAGATTTAAATAAATGCGAGATTGATTGCATTTGCAACAACATTTGTGAAAAATAATATTTATGTTATTTTTTTGAATTTTAAACAGCTCATTTTCTGGGTTATTTATTGAATGGCTAGACTCTTTTATCCAAGCCCAATGAAATATACTGGCGAGCAAAAAAATTAGGTCACTGCTGGAAGTATACAAGGCATACTTTATTCCATTGAGTTGGAGATCATATTCTGCTCGATGCTATCCCACTCTTGCATTATCAATTCTCAGCTCCTCCTCCTCAGCGTCCCAACTCATCCCAAAGAAGTTCGACGGGAATTATGTCTGAACTGCGGACTGGATCTTTAAACCATACTTCATATACTTCCTGGAATGTCTGCATACCTGCGGTTTAGCATTCTCACATGAAAATTCCACGCACCAGTGAGCTGTCGGTAGTCACACAAGATAAAGATCAACTCTGTAGTACTTGTGAAGAATTTCGACTCAACTCAAAATGAAAGAAGCAAAAGAATACGAGCTGGAGCTTATATTTCTCAGGATCTTCCCCATACTCGCCGACGTTCGTCTGACCCACTTAGACAAAAACGCAATTCATCTGAGAGCAGTACCTACTCTGCTCTAGGCATAAATCATTCCATGCAGGTGTTTCGTGCAAAAGGTGATCTTGTGATTCGATGCCGGTGTTTCAATGGTAATCCTGTAGGAAATCCAGAAGCATGAAACTTTTTTTAACGGTGCACTCACCGACATTTACATTCCTAACTTCTCGTATTAATTTGGCAGCGAAGCTGCAGTGGCTGCTATATTATATCTTTCGGTGATAACTGTTTTTCACTCAGATCCTGATCTTTTGGTTATCTGGCTAGTTCCTTGGCTACTCCGGTACACCCTTTGGACACCTCAACAATTCTTGCGGTTTCATGTTGCCCTGACCATCCTGTAACAACGCTGCAACAATTTAATCTGAAGACATTATGTCTTTATTATTATTGCTCTTGTTCGTAGGGGGCCTCAATGTTTTGCTCGCCAGTGTATATTCTGATTTTTATTATAGTCCTACCCCAGAAATAGTGTCAAATGACATACTCTGTATATAATCAAGAAACTTATTGATACGAATCATCATTATACAGTACAATCAATAGCCTTTTTGGTGTGCGTCATCGTTTGTGACGTATATCCGGTTTTTGGTTATGTCGTTTATTTTATTTGCTACTTTGTAATATAGCTAATCTTAAATTCAATAAATGAAATCATCAAAATCGTAATCAGCCAAATTCGAAAAGGCTATGAAATTAATAATTACCACCTTCTTTTTCTAACTGAAAATACTTGAGAACTTTCAAAATTCTGATGTTTATCCGTATATCTAGGCATATTTTTGTATTATTTAAATGAATATAACAATAAGATTAATATTCTCTTTTCATAAATAATAATTGACCGTAAACAACAAAGTAGAGACCTGACGAGAACTGTCAGTGGAAAAAGACTAAGGCTACGTTCATAAACTTACTCGGAGTAAGGATAGTTTACTCCGAAGCGTTCATAAATTTACTCTACCAGTATAGAGTATGCTTTCATAAACGTTCAGAAACCTACCCGGAGTAAACTCTGCATACTACGCTTTTTAATGGAGTATTATATTCTCTGACAGTTATGACAGTTTGGCTTATACAGTAGCTCTGTTCAGATTACTGCTGGTTATTTTTATTGATGAGTTGAGTCATATATCTATTAATAGATATAGGATACCATTATTCTTAAAAATAAGGGTAGGTTAAAATATAACTTCAAATTCATATACACAACACAATGACATTTTATTCACCTCCGGCTGATGTAGCCTCTGAACGGTTACTCCGAGTAGCCAACAAACATACTTTTTTAATCACGTGAACATACTCTTCTCTACTCACTGGAGTAAGTTTATGAACGTAGCCTAAAAGATACATTGACAATACGAAAGGTACGTTTGCATCCTATTTTGAGCGATGGAATTTCTCACGACTGACAGGTCGCGCTTGCGCGTAATCTAAACTAATCAAATTTTTCAAGTCAAATATTAGGGTTAACGTTTGTAATAATTTTTTTTATTGGTGAACCATTTTACCTATTCAAAGCACGCCTCAGCGTGTATGAATCGAACTTTAAAACACGCGCGTGTTTTAAAGTTACCGTGGCAACATCAACAACTCGAGAAGTCTAAATCTATGGTCTAAATCATGTCTAAATGTCAATTTTTTCATCATTGATCTGATAGGAGTAGTTTATAACGTCAAAACTTTTATTCGAACAATATTTAACAATGTCAAATTTATAAATTAGAATGAAAAATGCCGTTGAACTCAATAATGTTGAATTTCCATCAAAATACAAATTAGTTTATGTTTTTCTCCTTTACATGACAACACAAGGTATACATCATATACATATACATCACGAATTCAACCCTTTGACATTTAGTTCTTATTTCCATCTATTATATCCATTTCTTGTTGTTGTTGTAGTTATAGACCGGTATTTATAATTTCAAAGTCCACCAATAAAAAAAATAGCGTAAAGTATTCGTGGATAACTGGTCTTTAAAACACTTGAAAAATCGCGCGTGTCTTGAAGACCTTAATATCCACTTATACTTTAATACTATTTTGCGCGATCGATATTTTTTGTTTATTTACAGCATCGGTTGTCAGGACGGTAGGTTGTGTTTACTGATTCATTTACCGTTCAGACGTCGGTAAGTGAATTACTTACCGACGTCTTAGCCCTACATACATTTAAGTGGTCCTAAATAATATATTAGGTACTTTATTCATTACACAAAAGGAACAAAAAAATAAGATTTATATTTTTCTAATGAACAGAACCGAACAGAACAATATGAAAAGTAATAAATAACCATAAAAACAATTTCACCGAAATGCAAATTATATTTTAAACTGATCGAGAAGTTTAAATGTCACTTTTGACATTTCGTTCATTCCGAAGAAATTTAAATTATTTTATTTGAAATTTATTTTAATACGATCGCGCAAAAAATGATAAAAGCATCTCGAACGTTAAGGGTCTCTAGCAAAATTGGAGCAACATTGCTGTCGACCGGTAAACAACCATTACCGGTCTTAATACTTAATATACCATAAATGGTTCATTATTGTGATATTTTGATAAGGATTAATCACAGACCTGCCTTTTGTTCCATTTCTTTCAACGTAACGTGTTAGAAGGACATTAACAATAGATGACGCACACCAAGAAGGGTATTATATGAACCCTACCTGTTTTTTTTTGTATCAACATATAAAAATGTCCTTTAATATAAAAATCAAAATTTAACGAAGTCGATTTTTAAGCTAATTTTTTTTTGAATGAAAATATTCATTTCATCGACTTTCAACTCAGCAGGTGGTATTGAAGAGACCCGTCAGCGTTTTTCACATCGAAATATTATATAACCTGATTTCTAGCATTTCATTTTGTGAATACAGGTAACAACTTGGTGAAAGTCCTTATCATTTGATGTGGGAAAGGAAAGGAAAAAATATGTATTTTGAATACAAATACGTTGAATGTAACGTTTGATTTGTCGTTCTTTTTATATACAAATTCAATATTTACGCTTTTTGCTTCTTGAAAAATGTACTGTAAGCTTTTTATTTGAAAATCGAAGTCTTACCAACATTACAATTTTAGAAAACGTTGAAGTTACGAAATTTGGTTTGAAAGTTGTTGTTTTATACGACATTTTACCAGCTACCCGTATTTTTTCAATAAATCTCCTTAATTTAAAAAACTTTTCCCTACTGAACGTAACCTTAAAATTAAACAATATCGAAAACCGGATAAAATTGATTTCTCCAACTGACGCTCCCTTTTCCAATCCAATCTCCCTTATAATTAATATCAGTTGAAAACCAAAACCAAGGTTTCAGCATTAATTTTGCATAATTCTTCATCCGTATTCCAAACTTTCCTCATATATGTTCGGCTCGTTTTCCGTACCGTTTTCGGTCGGTGTAAATTTATCTACTTCAAGGTAACAATCAAAGTGTCGTCTACTATATATACATTATTTATCTAACATAAAATTGGTGATTACGAGCAGATCTTTGATAAATGATGATTCAGAAATAACAGTAGCAACGCCAAAAGGGAAAAGATAAAGTGAGAGCAGACATTTTGATTAATGTTTACATACACGCAAATCATATTAACATTTTGAATGTTTGGCTGGGTGGAAATTGAGAAGAATCGAGTGATTAAATTGCTCGAAATCGGATTATTTTACAAGAATATTTGTTGAATATTAAAAATCCGCGCTTCAAATTCTGACGTCACCAGTATAAATTGAAGTTTCCCACAAATTTTGACATAGAGCACACAAGATTGAATGCAAAAAAGAAGATTAGGTTAGGTTTCATGCGAATAACTTTTGACAAGGCAAGCGGTATTTGACCAGTCAAATAGCATTTGCTTAAGACTATTTCAGGTAAATGGAAAATTCAAATAAATAGGATTTTTACGATAAAAAGACGATGATGTCATTTTAAGTTACTCTCCTGCTTATCAGAATAAATATTAATCTACCAATGATACAGGGTGGGGCAATCTTCTGACATCGGAGGATTACATCGTTGTGGTGAGAGATGGAACTTTATCATTTTGTGTGAGCTAATACAATTTTTGAGGGCACATTTTGAAAATACTTTCGATTCTACAGGGTGTTCCAAAACCACGTAGCAGCACAAACTTACATTTTTTCAAATGGAACGTACTATATTTTGTTCAAGAATCGAAAAGATCTCACCGAGAGCGTTACAAAAATATAGCACTCTAATATATTATGAGGGTATTTTACAAAGATATGGCCAATTATTAGCAAAAAAGACCTCCTCTTTAACACTCTGCAGAACAGTAAATTAAAATAAATCAACAGGTCTTTGTATTCAAATGTCATACAGACATCATTGGCTGTGCTTAGTATTAATTAATTTTTTCATCTGTGGCTTCTTTAATACAGGGTGAAACTAAACGCAAATCAAGCAATATCTCAAAATTTTTAAATGAATCACCCTATAAGTTTTTTTACAATTTGTTAGTACAATTAATAAACTTTCAAACGATGTAGTAAACTTAGGGCATTAGTTAATGGAAAATCGTAGATATTTTATGATAATGGTCAAAAACAAGTATTTTACATACACGAATTAAATGGTAATTAATTTTTACATGCAACATCTTGTGAATTTTAACATTTCTAAGGAATAAATTCTAATCATAATTTTGGATGCATCTACAATATCTAGTCAATGAAATAAAATGTTTGCTAATACCATAGGTACCTGGAATTACCAAAAATTTCATATTTATTCATGTTTCACTTTCAAGAATTGTTATTATAGGCTTGTTTGAGAATGAGCGAAACATAATCAAGCCATATTTTTGATTATATCAAGTGGGCTACTATCAAAATAGTATCTACTAATAAATGTCAAAGAAATATTGCTGTATTCTTCGTTTGTGTTTAGGAAGTTGATTCAAACACAATAGTTAACTTTTGGTTCCAACAAGTTGGAGCATCTGTATATCAGAAATTTTACCGACAGGTGGATAGGACGTGGTGGACCAATTTCGTGGCCTCCTCGATCTCCAGATCTCACACCGATGGATTTCTTTTTATGGGGATACATCAAGCAACTTGCGTATCAAACGGAACCTACTACCAGAGAAGACGTGAAAGGATTCGTAACGCATTTTCCACAAAAACTCCAGCTATGTTGGAAAGAGTAAGATCCTCGTTTTTGAAAAGAATTGTATGGAAGTAAATGGTCGCCATTTTGAACACTTAGCATAAACTACTATACTTTTTATAGAATGTCAATGTTCATTTATGTAAATGTGAGTGTTCTTATAATGTTGGTTTTGATAATTGTTAGTTTTTCAAAAATAGAAAAAGTTGGAAAATAAATTAAAAGCTTGCATTTTACATAACTAAGATATACTGCTTGTGGTGACTTAAGTAATTATTTCGTAAAGACTACAAACTGCTTTTATATTTATTAGTACTATAACGACATTAGCCTACTTACAGTAAACAAAAATATTTCTTCCAACATAATTCCTTCTTTCCTTCCTCTAATGGTAAGAGTAGAAGTCAAAGATATTTTAGATGTATCCAAAATTACGATTAGAATTTATGCCTTAGAAATGTTAAAATTCACAAGATGTTGCATGTAAAAATTAATTACCATTTAATTTGTGTATGTAAAATACTTGTTTTTGACCATTATCATAAAATATCTACGATTTTCCATTAACTAATGCCCTAAGTTTACTACATCGTTTGAAAGTTTATTAATTGTACTAACAAATTGTAGAAAGACTTATAGGGTGATTCATTTAAAATTTTTGAAATATTGCTTGATTTGCGTTTTGTTTCACCCTGTATTAAAGAAGCCACAGATGAAAAAATTAATTAATACTGAGCACAGCCAATGATGTCTGTATGACATTTGAATAGACCTGTCGATTTATTTTAATTCACTGTTCTGCAGAGTGTTAAAGAAAAGGTCTTTTTTGCTAATAGTTGGCCATATCTTTGTAAAACACCCTTATAATATATTAGAGTGCTATATTTTTGTAACGCTCTCGGTGAGATCTTTTCTATTCTTGAACAAAATATAGTACGTTCCATTTAAAAAAATGTAAGTTTGTGCTGCTACGTGGTTTTGGAACACCCTGTAGAATCGAAAGTATTTTCAAAATGTGCCCTCAGTAACTGTATTAGCTCATACAAAACTATAAAGTTCTATCTATCACCACAACGATGTAATCCTCCGATGTCAGAAGATTGCCCCACCCTGTATATACAATTTATCCTCAACAGCCAGGGCAATTTACAGCTAACGGGTGTGCAAAACTTCAAGACGTTGTCAGATCAACTGGAAAAATTCCCCAGTTTGTTTTGACGTTTATTGACATTCGATCACCGTCTAATATTTATTTTCGTTCGTGTTTTTTTCCTTGGTGATATCCTATAAATAGAAGCACTCCGACGATATTTTCAATCAACTGAGAAATATAGCTCGAGTTTGAAGAACTGATCGACCTAATGAATTAATTAAATTTTCACCGCCGGCCAATCCCATGTTATAGTCCTGATTCATCATTATTCTTTTCTTCAAAGTGAAGTCTATGGTGTATTAATCTACGGCGGTGTCTTGCCACCATAGTGCGGAAATTAAAAATCAGGAACCGGAAACCATCGGTAATTCGATCCAGGACTGACTAATGGCGGAGTTGGTATAATGGCACTGGGTGATTGCTATCAGCATTGTCAGTCTTTAAGATTTAAAAAGGGTCCTTTATTTGATTTATTGAGGCCATTACTCAACTGTCTCATTTGCAATTGCGAGCTGAAGTTGCGAAATATTTCCTCAACACTTTTCTGTTGAGGAAAAAAAACGTTCCAGTTTGTAGTAAGAAGTATTTTAATAATTTTAAATGAAATGAATTTTTTGATCTGTTGGTGTTTCCAGGTGAAATATAAGGTTGACTTTTTAAAGGTGAACGGATTAAAGTTTTTCCTGACAACTTTATTTTTGAAAGAAAAATTGGATAAAATCATATAAAATTCTTTTTTTTTTCTTATTCTTTTGAGAATCAAACCACAATAATGTTTTTTATTTTTTATATCGACGTTTCGGTAGCGTTCCAGCTACCGTTGTCAAGATTAACTAGCAATAAAATTGATAATATATGCCACAAGGAACTTACAGAAGATATTTAGACACAAGGTATGGGCTATCTGTTCCAAAATATTCTAGAAAATTAGACAGTTTATACAAGAAGCTGGCACATTCTGAGTGTTCGGTTAATTTTCTTCGCCGATGCAGGAATAATGGAGTCATACCAAGAGGACTAAGGTTACATCCTGCCTACGGAGGAAGAAAAATAACCAGAATATTGGAAAAGGCAAGTTTTGCTATGGTTCGAGAACGCCTTCAGCACCATAGATATAAAGTATTCAATATCGAACAAGATATCGTAGGTATTGGGGATTTTCTTTTTGATACGGTAACTAAAATTGACTTCGATAAAATAATAATAAATATAAATATTATATATACTACAACGTATGAAAAACAAAACAAAAACAAATTCAAATGCGAAAGTTTGAAATATTATTTGAACAAAAAATCCAAAAAGAACTGAATAATTATCAACAAAACAATGTACCGAACACAATAAATAATTTATCAAACAAAACAGACGTATTAGATCTTTCAAAAGGATTAAATTTTGCTTTGACTCCAAAAGCAATACCCAAATTAGACATAATAAGTTCAATAGAATAAGTAAGTAGTGAATTACCTGAACACGAAAGAGAAGAATATAGAGTACGTTGTAAAGTCATATTAGAAAAATCTATTCATTTAAAAAACAATACTACAAAAGCAGAACAAAAATCAATTAAAAATCTTAAAGAAGATGATTCTATTATTATTTTACCGGCAGATAAGGGCAATTCTACTGTAATTTTAAACAAAGTTGATTATGATTCAAAAGTAATGGATTTATTAATAAATGGCCCTTATACTAAGCTACCAAATGATCCTACGAAATCAATTGAAAACAAAATTTATAAGACACTTTCCAAATTCAAGAACGAATTTGCTAATCGTGAAAGAACAATGTTAACACCTAAATACAGTGAACCACCACATTTTTATGGTTTACCAAAAATTCATAAACAAAACATACCATTACGAGGTCATATTTTTTCGTTGTGTCAGATAGGGACCAAAAACTATTTTATCAATTTTATTGCTAGTTAATCTTGACAACGGTAGCTGGAACGCTACCGAAACGTCGAAATAAAAAATAAAAAACATTATTGTGGTTTGATTCCCAAAAGAATAAGAAAAAAGATTAAGTAATGCCACAAGGAACTTACAGAAGATATTTCCATATAAAATTATTTCAAATGCGTGAGGCAGTTTTGAGGATTTTTGGCCCCTTTTCTATTTTGGGAACATGTAGTAGGACCACAGATTATAAAAAGAACATATACGAATCCCGGTAAAACATCAAACGATTTTCAGCTCCGACGTCAATGACCTTGGACCTTCAACTTGTTGCCAGTTTAAAATATTTTCTGAATTCCTTACCAAATTGCACTGTTGACTCGGGGACAATAACAATTTCTAGTGCCGGATCTAGTTTATTTGGAAGTTTCCACTAAATCTTCAAAGCTGTGCCATTAATTAAAACAATAATCATAATCGAATATATATTTATGTATTTATTTAATGCCTATATGTACATTCTTATGATTTGTTATAAATAGTCATTACTCTTGGGAGATCAATTAATAAATACATTTTTAGATAACACAAATAATCACAAAAATCAACCAAATTTCAAAGTACAAATAATTCTTAATTTATTTATTATCAAAGGGAATACAATATACACCTATGCAAGGGAAAATTTTAATAATAATTTGTAGCACCAAAGTTAATATCAAAAACTTTGAAATTTTTTATATCATAGGCCGGAACATTAAATTATATACTCTCATCCCTTGGAAATCGAAATAATTTTATTTTTCTTTTCGAATAAAATTTATTTGGACAGTCTCT
Source organism: Galerucella calmariensis (assembly GCA_910591675.1). NCBI lineage: Eukaryota > Metazoa > Arthropoda > Insecta > Coleoptera > Chrysomelidae > Galerucella > Galerucella calmariensis. The sequence continues at coordinate 57,787 of CAJUYG010000819.1, forward strand.
GTATGAACAATACACTCCGCCGTGATTTTTATTCATTTTATAAGACCTTTATCGTCCAAAATAGGCCATCTAGCACGGGGTGTACCCCAAGGTTCTATTCTAGGTCCCTTGTTGAATTGTCTGTATACTTCACAATTTCAGAAGAATCTCAAATACATGAACTCACATTTCTACGCCGATGACACACAGTTGTATCTTGATTTTAAAGAATCAGAAGCTGATACAATATTGTCTAGAATTAATGAAGATCTGCAAAATGTATTGGATACATCTAAAAAATACTGCTTGTCTATTAATGCAACCAAAACGAAAGTCAAGCTGTTCGGGCGCAAGTCAACAAAAAATAAAGTTACAAATAAAATAAATTTGTCAATAGGGAACGAAGAACTAACATTTTCTAACTGTGAAAAAAATTTAGGCATTTATTTAGATGACTCCTTAACTTTTTCGTATCACATCTCAACGATAGTTAGAAAAGCATTTTCAAACTTGAAGCTCGCGTATTCAAATCGGCAACTCCTCAATCAATCCTCCAAAGCAATTATGTGTGAAAGTCTAGAATTATCTCAATTAAATTATGGTGATATTATATATGGCCCGGCGCTATCACAATTCGATAGAAATAGGCTCCAGCGAATTCAGAACTCATATGTTCGGCTAATTTGCGGTATAAGATGACGCAACCCAGTGTCCTTTCACCTAAAGAAATTGGGCTGGATATACCAGAATAATAAAAGACTGCTACCTGCTGCAGTAACCTATTATAAGATCATGCTAACGAAAATGCCATCCTACCTTTATGAGAAAATTAAGAGAAGATCCGAAGCACACAACATCAATGTTCGTTTTAAAGAAACCATCACTATTCCTCCTCACAGAACATCGTTTTTTCGACCAAGCTTCTCATATCAGATTGCAAAAATCTATAATATGCTGCCTAGAAACGTAAAAACACTACCCGTTTCTAAATTCAAAAAACAAATTAGAGAGATTATATCCAGTGGATCATTCGAACATCTTAAATTTTAATTCGAGTTACATGTTGGATTCATAACAACATACCTATCCGTTGTTAATACTATTATCACACACCTGGCATAATGTATACTTTTTTTTAGGCCGCGTGGAAGAGCGCACTTAATCGCTATTTTCTCCTGAATCTAGTGGTTAAGCGCGAACGTCGCCTTTTGCTCGTTGGTAGTACTATACTTTTTATTTTATTTTTTTCTTTTCTCGTTATCCTGTATTATTATGAGCAATAAAGTCATTATTATTATTATTATTAATATATAGTCTATACCACTATATTTTTATATTTAATATTACCACAACGCACAATCGATTAGTCAAATAACACAATTAATGTCCCCGATTGAACACCTTCAAACAATGAAACAAACAAAATGGCGTTATAAAATTTGAGCACAGATTACAAGTGATTTTGAGCATGTTTTGACGTTTTGATTATGTTAGGTTAGGTTAGCCGTCACCGTTATTGTGCATGGTTGCCAAGGATGTGGTTTGTGAAAAGAGTATATATTTATACATTATAATCTTTTTAATTGTATAATTCTTTTAATGTTAATAAAATTGATTTAAAACAAGTAATTATCGAATATTTGTATCTGTACCTATAACTATCACACTTAAAAAAATGCTTATAAAATATTTGACATATGATCGTAAATTGAAGGAAATATTATGCAAATTGACAACCCTGTTGAGAAATTTCGCGAAGCAGCCCGAACGGAGTCAACATAATACGATGGGCATTTAGATGGGTATGTCCACCCATCTCTCTCTCTTTTTACTGTTCTTTGTCAAGCTTTCGTATCTGTTCTCTTTATAATCTGTGGTAGGACTGCTTTTGGAAATTCTTTCAGCTATAAAAAACTACAGTTACTAGCTTAGGCTAGATTTCCAAGAAGATCTCTTCGAAAAGAGGTTGTATACTTACCTATGATAGCAGTACCTACTTAATTAGGTATGGTTCACGTACCTAGAACAAAAAAAAAGCAATGAAACTGTGAAATTAAAGCATCTGTCTATAACTACTGACATATTCACGTGTAAAGAGTTTTAGTGTGGATGGTTTCAGTGAAGCCAACTACGGAGTTTTCTTCCTTAATTTTGGGGAAAAACCTGCATATATTGTTTTTTTGGGGGGGGGGGGGGGGGGCTTGGGGGTTTGTTTTGTGTGGGGGGGGGGGGGGGGGGGGGGGGGGGGGGGGGGGGGAGTTTGGGGTATTCTTAGTGATGAAAGGACGATGGTGAGTTGGGGAGCTTTGGTTTGAATTTGGTGATTTTTGGAGATGCTTTAGGGGGAAAGTATTCAAACAGTTGGCGTCCCTGGAAGGTTCTAAGCTATAGCTCGGCGCCGAAAAGAATATTTCCACCTAAGTATATACTATTTTATAATAATAATAATTCATTTGCTTCAGTTATAGTTACAATAATTACAAAATATATTTAAAAAGATACAAGTATATAAAAATAGGTTAAGTGAATAAGTAGTCGCCTATTTTCATTGCGAAAAGAGCGTACAATCACAGAAGCCAGGCTAAAACTCAAAGTACAAATCACAATAATTTAATTTGTCCACCAAACGGACAATCGATCTGCTACTAGTCTCGGTACATTAATGTGGTTTGGACTTTGAATTTTATTGAATCCACTTGTTTGGATTTCGTGAAACCACATTTGAGATATGGATGAGCTCTTGGAGTCATAAATTCATGATTTCGGCTACTGTATATATATTTATATAAAACCCCGAAGCACGTCAAATTCAAATTATAAATTGCCATTTGCTAAGGCGTGTCAAACCAACTAACGTTCCCAAAAACACTTAATTATTCCGATTGGCCGCTACACACTGTATAGTAAACTTTGACTGCTCTTATGTGCGGAAAAGTATCACTAACTACTCCACATACTTTTTGTGTTTTCCAGCTGAAATATATTTTCAAAAATATCTATGAAAATTCCACACTTGTGATTTTTAACCAATCAGAACGTGTATTTCTGTCAGATCACCATAGCAACGGATACATTTTATCGGAAATTTTTTCCTGGTGGGTACCCAATAGCAAATTAAACTGGAAATTTTTTTGTCGTTTATGATGACAGATTTTTTTTTGACAATCTAATTTTTATTTGTTTACATAATAATTTTGATTAATTTCAACAAAAAGCTTAAATGTTTTCTAAATTCATGGACCATTATGATTGATGTTTATATTAAAAACGCAATTATTGTATACTACGGCAGGTTGATTCGAAGTTGCTTGCTCTTGATTTAGAGATTCTTGGACTGTCTTTGCAGAAGTTGAAGCAGACCTCATTGCGTCAATTATATCCTGATGATGGCCCCGGGTCAATTTGCAGATATGGTTTTATGGAGTGACTTCCACCATGCCCTGTTATTTTAATTGATTGCTGTTCTCCAATTCCCGTTTTGGCTAGAGTTGAAACAGCTGTGGCCCTCGCAGAATGATTTGTTATCTTGATCTTGTTGACATCGATTCCAATCACTGATGCCGCCGATTTGAACCAGGAAGATATTGTATTTTGTCCAACCGGGCTGTTTTTGCACCAACCTTTGGAATTGGGGTGGTGCCAGTTTGGATTTGGAGTTAAAAATAAACGATTCGTTTTGATGAGTTGGTCTCGCTTGCTCATTCGTTTTTTGAACAGTCTCACTGGGCATAATTCTTCATTGACTGTATTCGGTACAAGCCACTCACTGTCGGCCATTCTTTTTGAACCGCCTTGAGTGGTCTTGGGGGAAACCGGGTTATACTCAATGCTTTCCCTTGATTGTCAATTTCCTCCACAAAATATTCTATTGTTGCTGCCGCTTCTTCATTTCCTCTCCAGGCCAATTCATGAGCAGCAATGTGAAAGAACTTTCTTTGCAATCCTTCCGGAGTGTTCTCGTCCCAAAGCTCAATAATCTTTATCAATTCGTCTGCTGATGTGCGGATGAACTTGCTTTTCTCTTGGTTGGATCTATTTGTAGCTTCCGACGCTTAGCATTTTTTGCAGCTCTTGCGTTGACAAATTCTATGTCAGAGAAGGGATTAAATTTGCGATTATACCTTTCGAAAAAATATTCCTGCAACTGCTTCTCTGTAGAATTCCATAGGACTTTGATAACACTCTCCTTGTAGTCTTCGGAGTTCTTTTTTCGCATGTTGAAGGCATAGTCTTCAAGAATGAGCGCCAGTTCTTCCACAGGTATATCCGCTCTGTCCAAATCATACGCTTTTTCTGTGCAAAAGTTTATAAACTGCTTCCATACACTTGCCTTCGATTTCCTAGTATTCGCTGGTGTCAACTGCTTAATATTCTGGCGAATAATTTCTTTACTTTCTTGACCGAAGCGAGACATTTTTCTACGTCGTGCTGTTTTGACAAATTTTTGACAGAAATAATTTCTAGTTTAGAGTTTCACTGAGTTGCCATGGTAACTGAATAATCAAGTTGACAAAACCTGTCTTGCAAGAGCTTGATAAAGACGAAAATTAATGTTGTTGGAAACACATTTGGTGTGGAATTTTCTTACCGAATACCACACGAGGTCAAATTAAATCCGGAAATTTTTTCTCGCTCATGAATATTTTTAGAAAATTATCCCGAGTCTTCGATAATTTTCAAAATATTCATGAGCTCGAAAAAATTTCCGGAAATAATTTGACCTTTAGTGGTATTACTAGTGAAAATCAAAGAGCAAAGACCGTTCACCAAGAAGCAACAGCTACTTCCCTGACTATATGGACATTGGATTATACTTCAAAGTTAAGCGGGTCTGGTATATCTGCAAGATAGAACCAACTATTATAGTTTGAGATTATCAATTATAGTATAAAACTGTTACATTTGACATCTATTGATACCAGGCTAGATAATCAATATTAGTATTTCAAATCGAAACAAATACACAAGCAGCAAACGCGGCGATCTGCACGTAGCGTTTTATACGATCGTTTCATAAGATTATTTCATTTTTATTTACTCGAACACGCTATATTTTTTTATATAGCGAACTTCACTTTGCAACAGTTCAATTTCCTGTTGATACTTCAATATCATTTCGGTCACAACTCAATTTAACGAAAAAGAGAAAGCGGGAGAGTCGGTAACCGTATTTTTTAATTTAGTCCTGGAAATTTGTGGCTGTCTAACAAGAAACGGAAATAACGGTCATCATAGTGGTGCAGGAAGTGGCTGATATTTCCTTTCGGAATTCTTACGAAGTCTGTTATTATAAACGATTGCTAGAGCCTTTTTAACTGTTTCTAGGTAGGTCGAATCAAGATGGACGTTTTTTATTTTCTTTAATGGTTCTCCAGTGTCGTGGGGATAGTGAAAGTATTCAAGAAAATGTTTTTTGGACTATTAATTAAACATAAATATTATATATGGTATTTTTACTTGAAAACGATCTCGATTTTATCCGATTTCGTGTGAAAATGTACTTTAATCGTAAATTTAGGAAAGTGGAACATTGAAATTATCAATTAATGGTATAATAATGTCCCAAAACCTTCAATTATTCCCAAAAATACTATAATTATAAATAATAAAACAATTACAGTAACATTAAAATAAATCAAAAACATTCGAAAATTATAGGCAACCGATAATTTTCTTTATATAATTAAATATGTACCTTAATTTTTGTGATGATTATTAAGTTCAGCCTGTCGGTCACGTGAAGATTTACATTCGGTTGCGATTAGCAATTTATTTATCGGCATTTTGACGCCTACCGGGTCAATAATAGGACTAGTAATATATTTCTTGCGTGTGAATCAATTGAAATTATATAACTATCAAAACATCTGACATTATAATTAATTGATAGGCAAATTTTATACAATATGTTAAAACCACATGGGAAAGTTTTTCATTATTAGTTTTAGGAAAAAAAATTATTCTTCGTAAAAAGTTTTACATTTTCTAAAATCTAAAATAGAATCATCAAATATTAATTTTTTCCAGTATTCGAAGTTTGTCGAAAAAAAGAAAAATATGTGTTCAAAACACTTTACCATTATATTTTATTTTTATTTCTTAATTGTATCTAAGACTTTATACAAAACGTGGCAACGTGGTTTTGTTACGCCGAGCCGTAGAGGCAAAATTTTGTAATTCATTTTTTCATTATTGAGAGAGTGGTCGTAGTGTAAACTACATTAGGTACGTTTACACCGGGCGTACCAAATTTTTAGTCCGAGGTCTAAATGACGTCACGTGTACTTTACTTTCGGTGTAAACACCCAAGGAGTAAAATTTGGTACTCGAATTTGATCCGTCTCAACTAGGGTGGATTAAATTCAACTTTTAACGGTGTAAACACGGCACATTCGTGGACCAAAGTGACAGTTTTCTAAAAGCACAGAGTAAAAATAGGTCGCTGTCACGTAAGATCGGGTCAAAATAACCTAAAAAGCTGAATAAAATAGCTAAATAAAAAAATATAATAAAAATCTACCATAACCATAACTTGAGATTTAAGGTTATGTCATTTCAATATGAAAATGTCAATTATTTTGGTCCCAGACTTTGAACCTAGACTATTTTAATCCAGCAAAACAGTCAGTATAAACACTGATGCTCTAAAATAAATAAGTCCACGATTTGGTCCTCAACCCAAATTGCTCCACACGGTGTAAACTAACCTATTGAAATCCTATTGTTTTCATGTCTCCCGTCTCCAGTTTTCAAAAGATTATCTACGAACAAATATATTATATTTCATTGAACCAAACATAAATACAGTCCACTGAATAACTAACGATTAAACAATGTGAGTAAAGAAGGTACCATTAAATTAGACTCAAAAACCTCTTTTGGTGTTGGCTGCTCCGTCACAACCAACCACGAACTAATAGGTTCCTATCGGTTGCCCTCAACATGTATTGTTCACACTGGTGAGTTGTATAACATCTACCAAGCTTTTAAGCAAATCTCTTCTCCAGTCAAGCGCGTCGCCATTTCAACCGATTCACTTTCCCCCATTAATTCACTGAATACTATCTTTGTTGACCATTCAACAGTTTAAAACATCCATGACATCTATCAAACTCTCTCAGCTCGTGATGTAACAGTTTGTCTTATCTGGCTCCCATCTCACATTGGAATTACTGGCAATGAAAACGCTGACCACCATACTAAAGAAGCCTCTTCTTCCATCACAACAACAACGTTCCAGCTCCCAGATGACATAAAACTATTTTTCAAAAAGTCCGTCAAGGAGTCCTGGCAAATTTTTTGGCACAACAGCAAAACAGCCCTTTACGATATACAAACATTAATCGGCTGTCTTTCCCTCGATTTCTTAACTAGGAGAGAAGCTGCTGTCATTAGACGATTGCGGATCAACCATACCAAATACACACACATGGTTACACCGCTGAAATTCCCAAGACATTGAAATTCCTCCAAACAACTAACCTCTACCACAAGATATGAACTAGAATGATATTCCACATATTTTATGTTTCAAGATAGTGTATTTATGTATGTCTCTTGTATAGTGACAATGGCCATAGTTGTCGAGACACTTAAATTCTAATGAAAAAAAAATTGGACTATATCGAAAAATGAGAGAAGTTTATCAGTTATGGAAATGAGAGATACAGTGGCAAGAATTTCTAAACTGAATAAATACAGACCATTCACCCATTAATTTTTGCTGTCCCATCCAAGAAGAGTTAGGTTGACACTTTTTTCAGGAGACGTATTATTTTTCTGACGAGGCAAAATTCTCAGTCTAACAGAACTGTCGTGTGTGTCACAATATTGTCCCTCATAGAGATACTACAAATAGAGGCAACAAGCCAGCTCAGAATTTGTAAGATTGTGAGATGGAAATAGAACGCAGGAGGTTTAGGCTGTCTTACTCTAATAGTGTGTATGCTATAAATACACAGACAAACACAGAAAAATCTCTAATCATCTGTCTTATTTTCTCTCACCGGAGTTCAGACGGACATTCCCACTTACAGAGCCTTATCACAGATTAAGAAGAGAACAGATACGAATCCCGATAAAACATCAAAGGATTTTCAGCTCCGTCGTCAATGGCCTTGGACCTTTAACTCGGTTTGGACTATAGTGCCGAATCTAGTTTTTTCGGAAGCTTCCACTAAATCTTTAAGACTGCGCCATGAATTAAAACAATAATCATAATTGAATATATATTTATGTATTTATTTAATTCCAATATGTACATTCCTATGATTTGTTATAAATAGTCATTACTCTTGGGAGATTAATTGATAAATACATTTTTAGATAACACAAATAATCATAAAAATCAAGCAAATTTTAAAGTACAAATAATTCTTAATTTATTTATTATCAAAGGGGATACAATATACTCCTAAGCAAGGGAGAATTTTGATATTAATTTGTAGCACCAAAGTTAATATCAAAAACTTTAAAATTTCTTATATCATAGGCCGGGATATTAAATTACAAGGGTTGTTTTTTTTAACCTCCGATAGGCTATAAAGAAAAGACGGGTGAATATACAGAAAAGATTTTGTTAACAGAAGTAATGTACAATGCAGGTTACTTCTCTACATAATCACCTTGACGATTGAGACATTTATCATATCTGCGAACAAGCTTTGCAATACCCTCCTCATAAAATGTTGCCGCTAATAATTGGGAGTGAGTTGTGACGGTGTTTTTGAGACCCAAGTCATCTGCCACTGCTTCAGTTCGGGATAAAGATTGAAGTCACTTGGCGCTAGGTCTGGACTATATGCTGGGTGTTCAAAGATTCACTTATGGTGAACCTTCGATTTTCCTCAATCACTTGGTCAATTCATTGAACAAGATCGTTTGTAAACACAGACTTGCGTCCTTGACCCCCTCTTCATCATGAACATCAGTTCGGCCATTGACGAACAACACCATCACTCATGAGGCTTCCTCAATATACACTCAATATACGATGAATTTTCTCAGCACTGTTACCTTCTGCTTGCAAGAAACGAATAACACTTCGCAATCCACCCTTGGCGGGAGAATCAATAGTGACAGCCATGTTTACCTGACTACAGCTCAACACAAAAAGGCGTGTTGGTCTCGCCAGTGACAGAATGTATTGAAGAGGAGATGCGCAGTCGCCTACTACGCACACTAGTTTCCTCGAGCATGTCTGGCCTTCGTACTATGCGATCGGAGGTTGAAAAAAACGACCCTCGTATATACTTTCATCCCTTGGAAATCGAAAGAACTTTATTTCCTTTCCGAATAAAATTTATTTGGACAGTCTCTGTATGAACAATACACTCCGCCGTGATGTTTATTCATTTTATAAGAATAATAATCTATACCACTATATTTTTATAGTTAATATTACCACAACGCACAATCGATTAGTCAAATAACACAATTAATATCGCCGATTGAACACCTTCAAACAATGAAGCTAACAAAAATGGCGTTATGAATTTTGAGCACAGATTACAAGTGATTTTGAGCATGTTTTGACGTTTTGATTAGGTTAGGTTAGCTGTCACCGTTATTGTGCATGGTTGCCAAGGATATGGTTTTTGAAAAAATGTATATATTTATGGTATGATTTTTATACATTATTATCTTTTTAATTGTATAATTCTTTTAATGTTAATAACATTGATTTAAAACAAGTAATTATCGAATATTTGTATCTGTAAAATTATCACACTTAAAAAAAATGCTCATAGAATATTTGACCTATGATCGTGAATTGAAGGAAATATTATGCAAATTGACAAACCTGTTGAGAAATTTCGTGAAGCAGCCCGAACGGAGTCGACATAAGACGATGGGCATTTAAATGGGTATGTCCACCCATCTCTCTCTCTTTTTACTGTTCTCTGTCAAGCTTTCGTATCTGTTCTCTTTATAATCTATGGCCTTATGGCTCTTTGTCTCTATTTGTAGTATATCTATGTCTTTATTACCTTCAAGATTAACGTCGCCAAACCATGAAAGCCGAGACTTACTCACAGTTTTAACAAACTCACATTTATGACTCCATAGACCAACTACCGTAACAAGAATAACAATGTCTTTGGTAACAACAAGACGGTATCTCATGTGACAGTACATTGAATGCTTTGGAATATCTTGAACATATGTTCCACGGAAAACGTTATCCACTGATAATCTGATCTTTTTTGGCCTGTTCTATGAAAATATTGTACAAAATTAATGAGTTATTATATTGAAATGACTGATTTGCATTATTTATATGGATTAGCCAATGGTAATGGTTTACTAAATTGCCACTTCATTTACAATAAACTAGAACTGTTGCAAAATCTTAGTATAATATTGGACGATCTAGAGCTCCACAACTCGAAGATCGGGTAGTTCAAACTTTTGACAAGCATCCAGAAGCGAGTAAGTGTTAGTCTTTGAACTGTTTGGGATGTTTTTTATTGTATCCAAATCATGTCTAACGTGTACCAACATTTGCTTTCGAATGTTTAATCGCTACATCAGCATTGCCAATGGATTTTGAAAAAAAAGCGAAGACTCCTAATTTTGCTACTACTATCCACTTTCAAGAAGTAGAATTATGATTTTTTGTAATGACCACACATGGACTGATGCAAATCTACTTCCCACGGCTCCAACACGCATTTCCATTCACTCCTATCATCAATAAAAGACGTATGTATGTGGTTAAAACATGACGGTTTTATCCGGTTTTATCGGAAATAATAAAAATTTTTTGGCATTTCTTTTCTACACTAACGTGAATAACATATTTTTACGTGAATATTAAACAAAAAACCAATAGAATTGGTTTATTTTCTACTACTTTTTGAAGCTTCCTAAGCACACTTCTACTTTTTTCAGATGTATTATTTCAAATTGCTTATATATACAGAGGGATCTACGTAAAAGTTGAACTACTTTTTATCCTTGTTATCATTTTAGATATTTTGACAAATTTTGTTATCCTTAGAAACTTGAAATGGATATTTTTTTCAAATATGTATAATTTTGCGGGACGTTCTTAGTGCATCCTGGTTTTCCGGAAATACTTGGACTCTTTATTACAAATTTATTTTCAAAATTAATAATCGAAGAAATCATAGAGAAAGTTTCCTTGTCAATTTTAATATTGTACAATTCCTTCCACATTGCTCGCATATACATAAAGTTTAACCCACTCCTCAAGTTAATAATTGATATATTACGTGAACCATCCTGTATATTAAGCTTGACTTTTTCCATTACTCTCTCATTTAAATTGAATAATTATTTTCATAAACAACTCCTACCAAAACTAAAACAATTTAAACTTTGTTCTGTTTTAAAAATAAAATAAAAAAGGACATCACAGACGGCACAACGTGGTTGGGTTCGGTATTTTCTCATTTCTGTTTTCTATGATCCACGGCATCCGGAATACCATACCAACGGTGTCTATCTCAATTTTCTCGACACCAGCTACGCGGAGAGACTTTAATCTAAACCCGAAAATTATTGTCAGATTTTGGAGAAAGGTCGAAAAGTTAGCATAAACTTGGGGATATCGGGAAAATAATGTAAAGAACGGATTGCTTTTGGCAGGGGACGAAAAGAAGAAGAATTTTACAACATCCAGTGTTATTAATGTCGAGGGTGTTCAAGTTTAACCTGCCAGATATTAATTCCACCACCAAAAGAAAAATTCTATAATAAAAAAAGGTTTGATAATGAAAATTGCGAAAGTTGTAGCATATTTTGTATCTGTATCTGTAAAGTAGGGCAGGTGAGTGTAGGCTCACAGCACTTAGAACACATGTGACCCATTGTACTCCCGAGGAGTTATCCTGTCCTTCCCAGGAAGGAGGACAGGTCACTAGGAAATATCTTCTTTATATCGGCCGGCAGGTGTAGGCCAAGACTCACCGAACACACTCTCTTATTGATGATAACTCCGGACACTCGTATAAGACATGCCTGACAATTTCATCTTCCTTTCACAGATCCTGCATAGGGGTGTATCCACTAGCCCCATAGTATAGAGGTGCTTCCTCAGTTGACAGTGGTCAGACAGAAATCCTACTGTTAAATGTAGGTATGTAGGTTTTTCCCGATCATCGCCAAAAATTACTTCGACGCCAGCTTCTCAAGGTCTTCCAGTATGATCCTGGCAAGACTGCATCCTTTGATTCCATCCCATCTCTTAAGGAATCGAGCATGGGTGTAACGTTTGGCTAGTTCCGCAATTGTCGAAGTCGTCAGGCCGTAGGATATTTTGTCATATTCACAATGCTTGACAGTACAATTATTATTAGCCTTTTTGCAAAGTTCGAACTAGTGAACTCTCATTTTTCACATACATATACAGAGTGTCCCAAAAGTCTGGAAACGGCCAATTATCTCGTAAATTGCTAGCTCTAATTGTACAAAGTTTGGGTTACAGAAGGTCTTAAATACATCATCATCAAATGATGTCTTTATTGTGCAAAAAAATAGTAAGGGATATGGTCAAAACTAATGTTAGAGATCATGCAAGGCCTATTTCTATCAATTTAGAGATTCTCACAATACCTTGTTTATACATTTTGGAAGCTATCATTTTTGTGCATAAAAATAAACATAAGTATACCACTGGATCAACCTGTGGTTTGGACTATAATACAAAATACAAAAACCTGATTAGACTAACAAAAATGAATCGGGAGGGTACTGTAAGATATATAACACTCTTCCAGAATAATTATGGAAAAACTTTACACTTAAAAAATTGAAATTTATTGTGAAACAGGCGCTTGTAGGGCAGACATTTTATGAGATTGAGGAGGTATTCGATTTTGAATGGCCCAGATCTTCATATGAAGATTGATTAACTTTTTTAAATTTAATTAAATGAATAAAATTCCATTTTAATTGTGAAATAAATGTAATCATGTTGGATTTATGTAAATTAATTTTAAACTTTTAGTGTGTAATGACGAGTCTAAACATGTTGTGTTTGTTTATTTATAGAAGTAACTGGCATAATATTGTATACCTTTTTGTAAAGATCAATAAACTTCTTTCTTTCATAAAACAATGTAGATTTGAAGAAATTTGATTGTTCAAATGTAGAATGTTGTGATTTCGTTAGTTGGGCCATTCTTTATCGAAGGAAATTTAACGTCAAATGAATATCAACTTCTACTTAAATTGTACCTACGCTGAGAAACTTGCTTAAAGCAAATTTTAATCAGATATGATTTCAACAAGTTAGAGCTCCCGCTCATTTTAGTGTAAATGTTCGTCGTTATTTAGATAAGATTTTTCCCGGACGATAGATTGGTAGACGAGGTGGAATTGAATGGCCTCCACGTTCACCGGATTTCATTCCTAAAGATTACTTTCTTTGGGAATACTTTAAAAATTCAGTTTACAAATAGGCGTTGCCAGACTTATGTTTTATGTATTTTTAACCTTCCAGACTAAATAAAAAAATTGAATGGGATATTTCAATAATGATTGAATATACAGGGTGATGAATTTGACATTTGGAAAAGCAGAAGTTACTAATAATACAAGATAAACGGCCAGTCTGGCAACATTGCAAATATCAAATATGGAATTTCCGTATCCTAAAATAGGTGTACCCCATATTTTGTACAATTGGGACTAACAATTTACGATATAACTGGCCGTTTGCAGACTTTTGGGCCACTTTGTATACTAATATTGAATGACCCCGAGAAAATTGTAGTTATATTCCAGTAAATAAAGGAAAAAAGTTAACATTAATTACGCCCTATTTCCATCTTCCGGCTGGAAGTTGCATTTGGTACCTCATTAAACATGAGACAAAGTTCTGCATGAAAACGCGTGCGAGGGCGGAGAAAATGGCCCCAAAAGACCAGAAATATAGGTTTTCAGTCAATATCTCCTAAAATATAGCAGTTAGAGATTTTTGGTTCAAATAAAAATTGAAGTTCAGTTAATTTTCTACAAAAATGGTTATTATGATTTTTCTCGAAAATTAGACCGGTTTCGAGAAAAACGGCACCAAGCGCACCTCGAATAATGAGCTTCTGTGCTGTATTTACACATCAGCGGAGGGACAAATTATTCAATAACTTTGTGAAAAATGCATATTTTCTCATGATTCAAAATTCATGTGAAAGAGGAATTCTGCTGCTATCATACCCTGTGAATTGAGTCACGCTTGACTTTTTTGGCCATGTCGGAACACGGGTCAAACTTTCTGCTCCCGGGCAATTTTGACCTCGCCAGGGATTTGTTACTATTTTTTTTGTATTTACTTATTCACTCAAAATTTTCTTGATTATGGGTCCTCATAAGGTCCTTTGTCATCCCTGAAATTTGTATACCCTAATTTCTTTTAATTTTTATTTAATCGCTGTTTATTGAATCCCAAATTTTTGCTGTTTTTGGAGCGCGGGGAAATTTTGTGAACAACCATCAATTAAAAATTTATACATGATCCGATTGGTCTCTATGATACATCATTTGAAAGCTAAGAATGTCTACCTTTCGATTGAGCAATTACTTTTTTTGACGAAGTCGTCCATTTTTCAATAAAATTAGAAAACGCGGGCTCAAGGAAAAAACGCACTTTTTTTGGTGGTTTTTTTCCCTTCTCTTTATTTCTAACATTTGAACACCTTAACTAGTGTAATGGGGGAATTCCCACCTTTCCATCGATGTATATAAGTCATACCTTTGAAACCCCGGGGAAAAACCAGTATATCTAAATGTATACGCTATAATTTATTACTTTCGTTCCTCCGTCGTTCGCCGCGCGTGCTCTACGTGGCGCTCGTGTCGTCTGCTCATCTATTTGTGGTTCGAGTGAGTCACGCCAGTGTTCGAATTATAAAGACAGCGATAATATGTTATCCCAAGAGGTAGAATTAGAGGAAACTGTAGACTCAGAAGAAGTTGTTGACGGGGTAGAGCTAGAGCGAGCTCTAGATCCAGAAGAAGTTCTTGACCCAGAATCAGATGATGACTGGTGACGAACAGACTTATGTCATAATTGCAATGTATTTTTATATACTTTTTTCATCAATTCACGGACAATAATTAACCCGCGAATCTCTTGTACTTTTGTTAGAAATTTTCTATGTAATATTTTAGTCTATAATGTATTATTCTTGTATCATTATATTGGGTTCTCCCGTTGAAAAATAAATAAATAAATAAAAAAAATATTTTTCTATAATAAATGAAACATGGGGAACGTTTATAACTCGTTATTCCAAAAACCTCAATCAGTCTGGTTGCAAAAAAATTTGCAAAAATTTGCGGAGAATCTGCAAGAAATTGTTGCTGAGTATTATGGGTAAATATTCTTCACTCTTGAGGCATTTTCAGTTTCTCTAACCAAAAGCCTAATGAACTTCAGTTTTTTGCCACATGTGCAAAGCTGATTGTTGCTAGATTCAGGTCCACTGGTGAGGTTCATCTCGCTAGAATTAATCTTATAGCCAGTTTTCCTAATAATTATATCTTGAGGCCTCATCTGAGAGGAAAACAAGACCCTCGGAAACATAAATATCCATCAAAAGTGTCTGGTTACAGGGTTTCTCATTTATGGCACCGAGGATTTTCCCAATCTGTAAAATGTGGTGGCGCCATCTACAATTGGTTTCCACAATCCAAAACATTGAAAATAATGGATTTCCAACACCCCCCAGCTCAAATTTTGTACAAAACTTGTATATTTCACAAGTCTCAAAATTTCCGGTATTTCAACCCGATTTTTTGCAGAAAATATTAATGTTGCGAAAAAAATCATAAAGACCATTTTTGTAGAAAATGACCTGAACTTCAATTTTTATATGAACCGAAAATCTCTAATTTACTGCCATATTTTAGGAGATATTGGCTGAAAACCTATTTTCCTGGTCTTTTGGGGCCATTTTCTCCGCCCTATCAAGCGTTTTCATGCAGAACTTTGTCTCATGTTCAATGATGTACCAAATGCAACTTCCAACCGGAAGATGAAAACATGTTAACTTTGCCTTTTTTTCCTCCTTCATTTACTGGACTATTACAAGACTTTTATTTGTTAACACACTTATTCGATGTATGCCTTACGAAGTACAGGCGAATAAAAAAGAAGAGCTGTCACATTGACTTTTTCAAGTTCATTTGAAAAAATCCGTATGCTCGCAACACCACAAAATTTTATTTTGTCACGTTAATGAACCGCATGGACCTTTTTTCATAAAAATTATACTCATTTGATTATTTTCGCCAGTTTTTCCATTGTTTACAAAACGAATTGTATATTTTCCATCAAAACATCGAAAAGCAGAATCGCCATTTTGTAATTGTGAATTGAAACGCACTATGTTTTTTTTTTTCGAAAGGTTTACACTCCGCTAATACGAAGCAAACAAAGTTAATGCACTGAAAGTATCCCGGTCACCAGCAGCAGGATAAATAATAGCAGATAAACGTCTCCCTTCCGTTGATCTCCCCATAAATCGTGATCCCTTTAAAACTCACAATCAACATGCGGCCATTAGTGCTCCACGGACGCGTATATATCAACTTGGCATCGGTGGGAGGATCCTATTATCTATTGCAAGAGCGGGAACATGTATCCTGCTGTGTCCTTTTCGAATGGAATTCCTAGTGAATAGATAAGGAAAAGAGGCCGAGATAAAAGAAATCTCGTCGGTTTTAGATGGGAAAAAATACATTTTTGTTTATTTCGAAGAGAGCCGAATTAAATTGTTATTGCATTTACAGTTTGGACCCACACTTTATTTAATCTACTTTCATTATTGAAACTGTTTCCAATTATTTCTACTATTTGATGGAAAAATTATGTTCACAAACTACTGAACCGCACGTCACTTGTTGTGATCGTGGTATAAGTACAAATTGAACTCTACTAAACGTTCGATTTATATATTTTGTCAGGCTGGATATCCTGGAATGGTGAAGTTTTCCAGAATTCCAATAGCTCGCTTATTTTCATAGCCTTAAAGTTACCAGAAAGTGGGTAACCTTATCTTGAGATATGTGGTGTGAGTTGCAAACATTCAGGAATTCTCAATTTACAGTTTTCCTCTAAAATATTTGGTAGGAGGTGGTTCAGAAAATGATTATCACAACAACTGATATTTTTCAGATCTTGTACTATCTTACTGCAATCTAAATCTTGATTCTTCCACCTCATAATAGTATTTTATACACCAAGGTGGTGGAGAGTGCTATTATTGACCGAGCATTAAAATTATTTCGCGAGTGGCTTTGCCCCGAGCGGAACAAGGTGCGAGGCTTATAAATGTCTTCACCACCATAGTGTATAATAAAATAATCTACACTTTTTTCCACTACTGGCCAAATTTAAGACAAAAATTTAAAATAATTCACAAACGCACCACGAGAAGCGTTCACCCCA
Source organism: Galerucella calmariensis (assembly GCA_910591675.1). Taxonomy (NCBI): domain Eukaryota; kingdom Metazoa; phylum Arthropoda; class Insecta; order Coleoptera; family Chrysomelidae; genus Galerucella; species Galerucella calmariensis. Next base: position 75,182 of record CAJUYG010000819.1, read on the forward strand.
TCGTCTGACTGACAAGTACACTGTCAGTTTTCGATATATTATGAACGTACTCGTTGTCATTTCTGATTGAGCGCGAATTTTAAACTAGTGGCATTTCTTCTCAAATAATTTTATCTTAATAGGTAATGTCAAGGCAGCAAATATGACAATCTTCTTGGTATATAAAATTATGTTGCACAAGTTTTTATTGAATTACTATCCTTGAATTCTCAAAATATCCGAATTTGTCCATTATTGACCTTAGGTTAATAATAGAAAAAATTATTAATCACTAATAGAGAAATTCAACTTATCAGATGGCTGGGAGAAACAATAATTGTCAACATTTAGTTGTGGAAAAAATGATTTAGGTGTTCCCCATAAGCTTTTGGGAGTCTTTCATTTGTCATAAGATGTATTATATTATGTAGCACTATATAGGATAGGGTGAGTCTAAAAACCAATACAATAATAATAGATTATATTATTATATTTATACTATCAGTTAACAATAGATAGAATTTCAGTGAGTAATTATATAAAATTTCAATAAGTACAGTGCTTGTTTATAAAATTTTTATTTATTCAAAAGTTACATTCCACCAGATTCTGAATTGAATATTACACCCAGAGAAAATGTACTGATATCTGTGACAACGAAGTTTTTAAAAAAGAAGCGACAGTAAACACAAGTTTTTGGCGCCATAACTAAATTTTGCAACCCATTTTATCATTCAAAACTCAAAAAAATATGTAGATAATCAAAAATCTCACAACAAACAAAATTCTTTGCTGAACAATAAAATCACATGTCATTGACAAATAACGGGCTTAAAATGGCGACTGTCGGACATGCGCACTCAGAAAATTAATTTAAAATAGCACAAACTTCGTTTCTTCTTGGGATGGTGTATTCTGTGACCATTCCAGAACTCTGACAGAACGGACATATTGCTCTGGGGGACAACCATTCAGTTGAAGCTAGTGATGAACGATAACGTGATTTCTTAATCACGTTGTGAAATTACATCGTGAATCTTTTATATCAGTTATTTCAAACATTCGATATTCTGTTTCAAGTATACGCATGGTGAAAATAATTATCGGAGATGTTTTCAATCATTCCTGCTGTAAAATTCTTATTAAATTGTACAATAATTTCTAAATTTCTAAAACGCTAGAACATTAAATGAATCTTATAAGTTTCCTCCACACCTTTTTTCTCTTTTCCCCACTTCTGAGCCAAATCTGTGCAGCTTATTACTTTCAAATTCTCAATTCTAAAAAAGGCTATTTGCCTTCGCGTAAAATTGTACTGACCTGTTAATGTAAATTAAAGTTGCAATAATATGTTTGCAGAAGCCGGACATTCCAGCCTTAAATGAACAATAATGCATTTCCAATCTTTAACATCATCATTCAGATTAATTGTTATCTCATGAGGTTGGGAAGCTGGACCAGACGTCTGAAGACACAAACTTTTAATGTTTTTTGTGAATTTGTGCCTTCTAGGCCACATAATATTATATGTCCCGCTTAAAAAACCGCTTCACCTTCTTTTAGTGGTCTGCTTCTGACTCCAATATATTCCATGAGGTTAAAAAGTATTACTTCAATTTTCGTCATTTTTAGACCTATTTTCCTAAACACTACCACACAAACACGTTTAGGAAATAACGGGAATTACAAAAATAAGGAAAATCCTGCGAAAATCACTAAAAACGCCTCGAGAAACACATAAAAAAACTAAACTGCATCAAACACCCTTACAGACTGTTTTGTTGATCACCTCTATAATAGCCATATTGAAAAATACAGCGCCATCTAGTGACACGTGATTTTCTCCAATAAGAAGATCAAACTATATGCATTTCAATTTCTGCTCATGGTAGAGGGCGCTACCATAACTCGTACCGCGTACCAGAACAGCCGATCATAAAACTCGAGCTCATGCTGTTTTATTGGTTGCGCTAATTTCGCGGTTCACGTGTGAGGTAAGTGAGGTTAGGAAAGAGAAATTGAACATTTTTTGGATAAGAAATCCTGTTTTTGCTGTCATTTTCGAAAATATTGAAAATTGTGATCGTTTGGTGGTAAAGTAATTAGCTGAATGTATTCATGTTTTTACAACACTATTTTGAATCCTCAGTGTTTTATCTATTAATGTTATCCCCAAGTGCCCAGACTGGAATTGGGTGGTAGGATTGGTAAGAAATAGTGTCACCGATTTGTTGAATATATTTGCTTGAATTTATGCTCTCACCTTATTTATATTTTAATTTCCTTTTTTATCCGAATATCAACTGAATTCATATTTTTCTGTATAAAGGGCACAACAGTATTTTTTTCAAATTAGTTTAACAACTCTTACCTCTGGTTTTTCTTAAAATTTTTGTCTACCATTTTTCTTCCAGATCTCTTAAATTGAACTTCTCACAAGTAGGGTATATAATTTCAATTTAACATAATAATTATTCCCACTTTATTTATCTGAATTATTTTGATTACTGAAGAAACTCTAGTTTTCCTAAATGAAATTCTTATCGCGTCTTCGTTTTAAATAATCTGCAACACCAATCTTTATTGTAATAACTTCCAGCAACGAACACCCTGTCTATTTTCTATTCGTAGTTCTTACTTCGAGATTTAGTCATCAGTAATGTTTAATATTTGATATCTTCTGTATGTTCCTTGTGGTATATTATTCATTCTTTTTTCAATTTCTTGGGAAATTAAACCACAATATTTTTTAATTTTTTCTGTTGGGTCAGTTGGGGATAGAAATTAATTTCTACCTATTTTTTTTTGACAACGGTAGCTGGAACGCTACCGAAATGTTGAAATAAAGAATTTAAAAATATTGTTGTTTAATTTCCCAAGAAAAAAAAAAGATTTAATATTTGACTACTGTCATCTATAAAAAATAAGGTTATTGTTGATACTATTCTAAATGGGTCCAGGAGATGGAGTACGCCACGCTGTGGTGAAAAAACAAACTACTCAGATAGACGAATTTGGAGACAGACTTTGTCAATTTTCCCGTATGAGTTATTCCTCCTTATCTCATGATTGATCTGTTCGTGAACGGCTATTGTGCAACTGGGCCGATACTTATTTCGGAATGACTGAAGTACTTTTGATACCTATCTCATATTCAATATTTCGTTTAGACCAAATAGCGACCTATCTTGTGATTAACGGCGAGCGGGACATCCCCAAAAAGACGCTTAGAAATAGCAGTATGTGACCACGGAGTACTAATCGCTAAAACCACTTTTACTTTATGTTTTCGGGTTCGCTGAATACGAATCTGAAATTATTTTTTTCCTAAAAACGGGGGAACACTTGGTAAAATGGCAATTAAGCGTAAAATTCGTAAAACTGGATTTGATAATTTTTGTTATTAAACTCGCCATATCTTAAACAATTATCAATATTTTTTTATGGCAATTTAGCTGCTTATTCTACAATTCAATAGCTGCAAAATAAGCCCATGCCGATGATTCTCTGACATTTATTAAATGAATAGTGAATTTTTAAATGTGTGCCGTCACGAATTCCGAGTTTTTTCATATAATCACAAAAGTTGAGTGACGAAGTTTCGATTTTCGAATAATTAACTATGTAGTATTAAAATTTAGTATGTAAGGAAGTTTTTGACAAAGTTTCAGCTCTTAATATTCAATAGAAAAAAATAGGCGATTTCAAGGTCGAGCGCGACGGTACATTCCTATACATATTTTAGCAAATAAATTAGGCAATAAGATATGTTATTCTTTGATAGCTGCTCACGCTCTCACGGGCTGCGATACAAACTCATCTTTATTTTATATTGGTAAAAGAAAAGTAAATGCTGCTTTGAAAATTATGTCAAACGGAGAATTATCTAATTTATCGAATATTGATGAGTTGGACATAAATTTTGCCCAAGAAGTCGTTAGTGTATTTGCATCATATTTATACGATCCAAAGAAAAAATCTAAAGCTGTTCGTAATGACATTAATTCTTTACGTTATCATTTAGCAATTGAAAAAAATCCAGACATTACGAGACTTCCGCCATGAAAACCAGCTATGCTTAAACACATTTTAAGAGCTCTTTGGCAAATCAATGAATGGAAGCAAGCAACTCAATCTGTAATTATTTCTAAGGATGTGACAAAGTTTGGCTGGTTAATAGAAAATGGTAAAATAACATTTGATTACTATGATGGCCCTACTGCAATGGAAATACTTCAGAAATATTTTTGTTCTTGCACTGGAAAAAATGCTTGCCAAACGAATATTTGTCCTTGCAGAGAGTCTAATTTGAAATGCTGTGATGTTTGTAATTGTAATGATACGTGCGCTAATAGAGATGTAATAAATGAAATGGACGAAATAAATGATGACGATTGAAATATTTTAATGGCATTTATTAAATCTGTATTTGGATCACACGAATAACACTCGGAATTCGTGACGGCACACATTTAAAAATTCACTATTCATTCAATAAATGTCAGAGAATCATCGGCATGGGCTTATTTTGCAGCTATTGAATTGTAGAATAAGCAGCTGAATTGCCATAAAAAAATATTGATAATTGTTTAAGATATAGCGAGTTTATTATCAAAAATTATCAAATCCAGTTTTACGAATTTTACGCTTAATTGCCATTTTACCAAGTGTTCCCCCATTTTTAGGAAAAAACAATTTCAGATTCGTATTCAGCGACCCCGAAAACATAGAGTAATAGTGGTTTTAGCGATTAGTACTTTCGTGGTCACTACAAGGTCTATTTGGGGGTGAGTCCCGCTCGCCTATTAATTTATATGAATAGAAAAAAGAAGTAGATATTATATTAGACATATTAAAGCCTAGGTGTTATTAACAATATGGAGATATCCTGGATATCTTCCTCATTGACTACTTCATATTGTGGATCACTTGAGTGCTTTGTAAATTCTAATTCTTCAAGGAAATCTAGTTCTTGTTTATCACAATCAACTCAAGTGCCATGGGATAAATATCCTAAATTTTTCAGGAATCTGTCATTAAATAGCGGAATTAATTATTATTTATAAGAGTTAATTGTTATTGTTTTCACGTTTCCATCACAAGATCCGTCTAAGCACCGGCTCTATCAGTCATCGATATTTTGCCAGAGAGGACCAAGTCGATCATAATTAATTCGTGTTTGCCTACATTATACGGCCGTAATTAATCTTATTAATTTGAAAGGTTTCAACAAGGGGAAATAACGTGACGAATACGGACTTATGAACGGCTCAGCTGTTGCTGTTTAATATGAAATTTCAGGAGACTGATGGCGTTAATTCTAACGGCGGCGGCTGAAGCTGGGTGAGTATTACAACGAAACGTCGGAATGCTAAACAATACACCATCTTTCGTCGTGTTTGTATTGAAAATGGATAATAGGGCGGAAGTGAAAAATGACAACTATGTTTTTCAGAGAAGAAAATATACCAAGTTATGGATAAATATGAGTTTGGAGGAAGTTTTAATAACAAAATTGATTATTTTTTAAACGATCCTGTCAGCCAATAGTAATGAGGAAAAACTCAAATCGACCACTAGCATCAAAATTACACTGATAATTTGCTAGTAGCAAATTACATCGATTATTTTTTTCACTTGTCAAAATCTGACATTTTGGTAATTTTAACCAATAGCAATACATTATTCTAACCAATCATTCGGTATTATACTGATAATTCTGCTTCCTTATCGATAATACCTTGTTTACATTGAAACGTCAAAATTTTACTTCGAATTTGTCATTATTGATAACTAAAAGTGTTTCAAAGTTTATTGAAAAATGAACACAAACCGATTAAGTGCCATCACCCAAGAGAATATTGAACATTTAATACAAAATTTTGAATTGTTGAAAAAAAGAATTTACCCAAATACAACTCTTTCTTCAAATTTTATCACATAATTTTTTATTTTCATCACTCAAACTTGTTTATTTGGGGCAAAAACATTCAAACAAACCGAATTTAGATAAAATCCCTCGTCCTAACGTACTCGTGATTTTATCAATCGATTTGTTTTCATATTTTTGCCAAATAAACAAGTTTCCGTGGAAAAGAAAAAATTATTGAAGGTAATACCACGAGTGCTTCAAATTTTATCGATAATTTTTTCTTTTCCATGAAAACTTGTTTATTTGGCAAAAATATGAAAACAAACCGATTGATAAAATCACGAGTCCGTCAGGACGAGGGATTTTATCTAAATTCGGTTTGTTTGAATGTTTTTGCCTAAAATAAACAAGTTTGAGTGATGAAAATGAAAAATTATGTGATAAAATTTGAAGAGCGTTGTATTTGGGAAGATTATTTTTTTCATTAATTGTGGAGTGGAATTTTATATTAAATGTTCAATATTCTCTTGGATGATGGCACTGAATCGGTTTGTGTTCATTTTCTCAATAAACTTCGAAACACTTTTAGTTGTCAATAACGACAAATTCAAAGTAAAATTTTGACGTTTCAATGTAAACAAGGTATCATCGATGAGGAAGCAGAATTATCAGTATAATACCGAATGATTGGCTAGAATAATGTATTGCTATTGGTTAAAACCACCAAAATGTCAGATTTTGACAAGTGAAAAGAATAATCGATAAAATTTGAAGCTCTCGTGGTATAACCTTTGAATATTACCCTCCTGTAAACCCTTCAACGGCGAAATTTTTTTTCCTAGAAATATGCTATGCCAGGTTATAATTCCTGACTATTATGATTAAGTTAGGCTCTGTCAATAACTTTTTAATATTTTTTTATTTTTTTTTGCGATATAAGTGCCGTTACCATATGGTAACACTAGCCGTTAGAGATGTACAAAATAATGGAAATTACAATATCTGTTGCAAACTGTCAAAAATGTTTATTTAGTGTGAAAAATATAGTTACAGTCTATACATATACCAACATTACATTTACAACACATTGTTCGGATGCTTTAGGAGCAACCTTCACCGGCACAACGTCTTCTTTTTTTATCCCTAGTTGGAACTAATAAATGATCAACCTGGTCATATCTAATATCATCAGACACCCGGTTTAGAGTAACGCTGTTTTTAGATGTAGATGGCCTTCCTGATCCTTTTGAAACTGTATTGTATTTCTCAAGATAATGCAAAACGATTTGTCTTCTGTAATTTACCTGACTTATTGGTGGTTTGCTTCTGCATTTTCGCCTAACAGACCATGCATTTACTACACTTGTGTCCAGCAACCAAGTAAAAAGGGGCCACCACCACTTTTTCCTTCTGAAGGATATACGATATCTTGAAATATTTTCATCCATTAGGTCGGTTCCTCCCATAAAGTGGTTGTATTCGGTTATAAGCGATGGACACGATACCTGTATAATTTTTTTTTTCCTTCTGAGAGAATATTTTCACTAAAGAAATGGGATTTACTCCATGACAGGTAGAGGCTACGCTAACAACAATGATTCCATCTTCCTTATCAATGGCTGATATGTAATCACCCCTTTTCTGAGAATTAGATTTAGATAATATATTTTTCGCAGGTAAAGGACAGCTTCTCGGGATACGGTTGTCACGGATTGTTCCCGTTCCATCAAAGCCGCGTTGTTTCAGGTAATGTAAAATATTGAAACCAGTAAAAAGGTTAAATAAACTCGAAATGGAAGTTTGGACATATTAGGGGAAAAGTCGTCAATCATGTTGATAAGAGGTGCTGCACATTTCCCGAATCCATTTTCATAGAATGTATTTCCCCTGGGTATACATCGAAATTTACAAGATACCCCGACACAGCATTCAAACACCATACCTTGTAGCCGAATCGGATTGGTTTTCCTCGTATGAATTGTTTGCTGGGATGTCTTCCAAAGTATTCTACCATGGATTCATCAAAATTTAGGTGTTGTTCAGGAACAAAATTTTCAATAAAATTTGCTCGTAGTTTATCCATGAGAGGTCGTAATTTCCACATTTTGTCATTATTATTAGGTTTCGTGTTATCAGCACAGTGTAGATATTTTAGAATCTGCCTAAACCGATCTGTTCGCATGGCATCTGACACAATGGATACGTTCAAGTCCTTTTCTGTACTCCAGTACATGTCTTTTCCAGGCAATTCATGATAACCACTTAGAATCATGATAGCGATGGCGCATTTCATCTCCCCAGAAGTGATTTTAGGATCTGAATGATTTATAAAGATAGCATATTTTATAGACTGCTCAACAATTAAGTCAACAATAAAATGATAGGTAAGTCAACCAGAAAAGTAGTCTCAAAAAGGCGAAGTAGACGAAAAAATCTATTACCTAAGTTAATTTAATCATATATTATACCACCCATTTATTAAAAAAATACCTATTTCCGCAAATCGCTAGGAAATTTTGACATTCCTGTCAAAATTTCTTGAAGAAAAAGTCAGAACTTCCTTACTGTAAGGAAATGTCATTTCCTTACTGTAAGGAAATGATATTTCCGTACAGTTGTTAGTGTTCTACATAAATGATTGAAAACACATTGCTTATAAGGAATTAATTTATATTTTGAAAACATCAAGTCATAGCTGAATACATTTTTAAGATCAATTTGTTATATTTACAGTAATTTGACAGTTAGTACAATTATTGAACATTGGAGGAACACTCTTAGAACTATGAGAAACATTTTGGACAACATGCAGGGTGGTAGGGTCATTTTGTTGAATATTTTGTACTGTGAAAATTTTATTTGCCACCTCAACCTTATTGTTAAGCGATTCTTCGATATATCCTTCAGCAACGTTTGATGACTTCCATCCGCCATGCCTCTTTAAACTAGTTATGTCGGCACCAGAGTCAACCAATATTGTTGCAGAAGACCGACGAAAGCAGTGACCAGTATATTCTGTCGGATTTACCAAGTTCAAATAAGTAGCAACTATTTTGGGCATTTTTCTAAATTGATGAATTCCTACCACTTGTCTACAACCCTTTCCGCTTTGATATTTAAAGAAAAATCGGTCACTGTTCATATTTTCTGGTCTTAACGAAACATACTTTCGATAAACATTCACGTAGATCTGATTAATTACAAATGATCTTGGTTTGTTGGTTTTCGAATCAGGTATGCTGATTAAAAGCTTAGATTCTAAGTCTTCTATATCGTGTACAGTCATTCGGACTAACTCATCCATTCTACAGGCCCCAGAAATACCAAATATTACAGCCACCTAAAAAATAAATAAAGCTATAATCTAAATAGAAATTAAAACCTTGTAAATTACCTTAATCATTAAATTTTCTTTATCTGGAGCTTCCTGGATAAATTTTTCAATTTCTTCCTTCGTTAAAATCTTAGATTTCTTTGCCCTATAACCTTGAGCTTGCCGTTTCAATAAAGAACGAAGTTTTGAGTATGTAGATATATCTACATTGTGTTTAAGTGCAAGGGTTGACTTCAGCATTGAATAATTGGCCCATAATGTTGAAGATTTCATCTTTAAACAAAGGTCTAGGAAGTATGCCATTACAACATTTTCTGAGAAAGAACTCGTATACTTACTCATGCGATAATCCATAAAACGTCTGTATGCATTTTCGTACTTTTCTCTTGATTTCTTTGGCAATAATTCTAATGAAGCAGTATTCACTGCCTCAACCAGCTCTGGAGGAGTCCCAGGAATGGAAATTTCATCATCACTTATCATTTTACTTTCGAGAACACCAGCAATTAAATTTATAAGCGTCAAGTTTGACAATTCAACCTCAATACGTTTCCATAGTAACCCAATAATTTTATTAGGAATTTCAAAGCACCATTTATTTGGGAATAAAATTATCGTGTTTTTTTTCAAATCAATCAATATCTGTCGAATTTTAAACGATTTGCGGAAATATAGTATGTTTACCTCGTAGGAAAAGCCACATTCCTGGACTCTGTGTTGCTAAGTCTCGGCTTGCGCATCGACTTAGCAATCTTCACAGTCGTCCAGGAATGTTAATCTTTTCCTACCCGGTAAACAATATACTACTCATGTTCAATTAAAAATAAACAATATTCATAATTTAATTATAATCAATAGTCAACATAAACAATGACAAAACGGGATAAGTATGTATATAAAAACAGATAGAAAGACCTTTGTAGCCGTTTCTATTTCTATCTGCGAATATTCACACGGAATTACTCGAAAGTATCCGAATACACATACAGAGTAACTTTACAAGAAATTTCCTAGCATAGAAAGAAATTTCCTTTCTATTCAGTTACAGAGTTCACGCACAGGAAGGTTTTCAACATTTATCACATGACTAACAGAGCTATTCCAACTCGTTTATTAAAAAAAATTACTCCAACACTTGTAAAAATTCATTTTCTTGTATAATTCTCCTCAACATATGAGTTTTGAATCTCAAATTTCGTATTATTTGAGCCAGGAAGTTTTTGCAATTGTTGATCATGGTAGCTATCGTTGCCCGTTTGCCCGTTTGACAATAAATTGAGTAACAGAAAGTTTTTAAACCGTTCTTCGAAAAGCTATGCTATCGTATCTTCGTAATAATCAACACAAGAGTTCTTAATGTTTTCGGCAGAAAGCGTTTGGGTCTCAACCCTTTTCTGATTCTGCGTGTAATATTGGTTAAGAATGTACAGGGTTTCTCATTATATTTTGACCCCCACTTATTTTCATTAATTACGGGAATACAAAAAAAAGTTTCAAATAAAAATTGTATTATTTTACCTGTACCGACCAAAAATGTAACAGCAGAGTGAATTTTGTATACAGGGTGTGCCCAATAAAATGCATCTTCAATATTTCAATTGGGACACCCTGTGTTTTTTTATAGTTTCTCTGATTATTAATATATATGTTATATAATGTTATACAATGTTTAACCGAGCATTGATAAACCCTCCCTTACAAATTGTGGCATATAAATATGAAACATGAAATAAAGTCGAGATAGTGCACTGCAGTAATCGCGCACAAATAAGGACAAGCACTAACCTTAATAATGTTTCCCTTATTTAAAACATCAAATGCGCATGCGTATATGTCAGTATAAGAGCAGCACTATTACTGCTTGACTTTATAAAAGTTCCAATAAATCTCAAGGGATGAATAAATTTATTATTATTATATTATTAGGTCTGTTCATAGAGCAGTCACAAATGGTTGAAAACTAGACGACTCATGCGTAGTGGATGAAAATTGTTCACAAAGACTCTGCGCATGAGTCGTCCAGTCTCCAACCGTTTGTGACAGTTCTACGAACTATCCAATATAAGGTGCTTTCGATTATTTACTTTTGGCTGCTAGTAGCAGCTCGTAGTGACTGAATTCCGTTCGTTTATTACCGGGCGTGACGCCTAGTCTTACCTTCCCCTTGCCCCTCAAGCACATACCGAAAAGTCCACGGACATTAAATATTTGACGTTTGTCCGGCTTGACGTTTATTTAAAGGTTAAGATTGTACCGATTACGATTTAATACTATTTAAACCTCACTAAAAATACCTAAATATGCAAAATTTTATTATCAAAACATTATAATTGAAAACTGTTCTTCTAACAACGCAGGAAATTCATTGGCATTGGCACATGTCAGGTGGTTTTGAGGATCCTAAAAAATCGTGTTCGATTTGCTCAAAAGTCGTGACGACTGAGGCGTCACGCACAAGTGCTTGAAGCCCAAATAAACGAAAGCAACAATAGAAATCATTATAGAAAACTTATAAGAGATTGCCTTGAATACACTTCATTTGAAATTTTGCATAAACAATCGATAAATTTTAAAATTAATTTTCAATAATGAAAATACATGAAAACAATGTTGTCGGCGATTCATCTCTTTGTATGAACAGAATAAACAAACTCGATAAACAACTTGATGTGCACCGATGTTTGTTTTCACTTTATATCTGGCTGTTTTCAGAAATGAAATTAATTCTGAGGTAGTTTTCCATTTGGGACACAAACAACTTGATGATAGATTCAGAAGTTTACGTAATACAAACTGCAAATTGCGTCAACATAATCAAATAAACCTATTATATTCGAATAACCTTGGAAAATATTTGTACCTACATATTTTCTAGGAATTAAAAGTATATTATGATTATACAGTGTGTCCATCAATGCAATACATTCATTTTAGAATAAAAACAATACTATTGTGATAAACAATAAAAAAATTTCGAAGCCAATGTTCTGAATGTGCAGATCTTGGATTTTGCCATACTACAATCGTAGCATTTAAATTTACAATTGCAGGTCATAACTGACGAATCATCCAGTATATATTTCCAAAGTATCCTCCTTTCCAAATGAAACAACAGGTAGAACAACAAAAATGACATTTTCGAAGGGTAGCTCGATTAACAGTTGAAAAAACTGACTTCAACTAGTCTCCATATTGTCTATTTAAATCATTTATGAAGATTTCATTAAATGTGTGTTGATGGAGCATAAATTGGCAGTAGCTGTTGACTACGGCAGTCCTCGAAAACGTTGCCACTCGTCATTTTCAGAGCAAACAGACTTCATGTTTACTTACGAGTGCGCTATTTGTCAAACATTTTATTTTCTTTCGCAATAGCAGTGGAGTTTAGAGTAGAGAAGACGAACGCAGCGAATGAGCGAGTGACATATTGGCTCATTTAGAAAAATAGTCCTGTGCATATATTCAGTGATAGTTGAAATCTTTCAATTAAATATCTTCTGTATGTTCCTTGTGGTATATTATTCATTCTTTTTTTTAATTTCTTGAAACGTTGAAATAAAGAATTCAAAAATATTGTGGTTTAATTTCCCAAGAAATTAAAAAAAAGAATGACTTTCAATTAAAATTGAAAAAAACGTTTATAATTTGAAATTTATTAATCCTGTATCTACATTTTTTTCATTTCCTTACGAATTCGCAACAATTTGGCACATAAAAGTGAGAACTAGTATATACTGTCCAACCTCAAAGATTCACAAATACAAAATTTCTCTGCATTGTATAAATTAAATGAGTGCAGGTTTTCCTTTACTTTTTCTGCTCCGAGTTAGCAGCTTCGTTGTATATTTCAAGTATGGTTCTGTTCTGGTGTTTGTCTTCGATGCAATCCCAATCTAGACGTCACTTCCGGGCTCTAGATTGTCTCAAGTGCCAACTGACGGTTTAACATGATATGCATCTGATTGCTCTCGACATCTTTTGTTGTCTTCTTTCGCGCATTCCAAGTTTGCGTATACCTCTGCCTGAAACTATACCATTCACATGGCTTTTAGCAACATACCTACTATCGCCTCAGTGCCATTTGCAGTTTTAGACCCATCAGTCGCATATATGACAATTTGCCACCTGCTCAAACCATAGTGCGATTTTGTCGCATGAAATTGTGTCGATTTTAACAATTAAGAATTGCAGTTTGACGTTCCAGCGACAATTTTGAAATATCGTAGAATATTTCAGTAAATTATTTTTTTTTTGTTAACGACTGGTCTATTTAGTGCAGTAAAAGGAACAGGGCCAACAAAACGGATGACATATTGGCTCATTTGGCGAAAAGCGAGACTTCTTGTGTACTTTTATTGCTGTAGATTACTTTGTCTACACAACAGATTAAATCAAATATTTTTCATTTCGGAAACACGACAAAGTTGCGCTTTCGAATCCCATCTACTAACAAGACAAACAAATTTAATGACGAGGTTGACGCCATTCGGAAAAGATAAATATATGTATATATTTTATTTTATTTTTTGTAGCTTGCTTTTCCAAACGATTTCATTGAAAAGAAAAACTTAAAGTGAAGGACTAATTGAAAAGTTGACTGCAACTGAATCACGTTGAAATTAAAGTACCTACATATTTCATTAGGTTGTGCAATATTTACTTTATTTAGATTCAATAGATAAGAAGTCATTATCAGTTTTTCCTTAATAAGTACACCTAATTATTTTAGAAAATTAAAAAACAATATTTTTCAATTTAACGTTTTGGCAGCATTTCAGCTACAATAAGAAAAAATAAGTTTTTTTAAATTTTATTTTGTAGTTGAATTTTAAATTTTCATGGTCCATTCACAGTAGATCATATTCTTGATTAAATTTGACATGAAATCTTTTTGTATGACTTATACTGACGACCCTATATTTTATGATTTCTGATGCCATTATGAATTTCAGAGTATTCATATAATATGTTCTAATATGAAGTGGAGTTGATAAGAAACTTTAAACATCATTTAAAATAGAAATTCATATATTATGTTTATGAATAATTTTTTGAGGTTAATATCTTTTTTTTATATCCTAGTGTAGGTTGGGTTGGCAGCAGTGTTGCAATGACAAGAGAATTGCATGATGTCAAGGTAAAGGATGCCTTAGCATGCTGACAAGGGACAACAAATTAAGTGTTTCTAATATGGGTGCCGGCACATAAGGGGATTGCAGGGAATGAGATGGCAGACCATCAACCTAAAGATGGTTCTAAAGAAGCCTTCACAGGTCCGGAACCGGTTTGTGGAATCACAAAGGATTACATAAAAGGGGAAGTCAGGAAATGGCTAGTCAAGGAACACTAACTCAAATGGAGACTGACACAAGGACACCTCCTTACTAAGAGTCTACTAACTAAGATAGACAAGGAACTCTTGTCCAGGATGCTGAAACTGTGTGAGAGAAATTTGAAGACAGTTACCGACCTGGTGACTGGACACTGCACACTGAGGAAGCATTTGCACAGGATGGGCAGGGTTGGTGAACCTATATGCAGAAAATGTGAATTCTACGATGAAACACTTACTCCCATACTCTGCTCCCAGACGGCAGCCCTTTGGAGGGGATATAATAAAACCATAACAACTACTGAAGATCCCTCCAGATAAACTGGTGGCCTATACAGTGCTATTCAAAAGTCCCCCCCTTCGTATCTTTTGAACGGCTACACTTACATTAAAAAAATTGGGGGGTGAAAATAAAGTGTTGTAAACTTCTCTACGAATGGTAACAGGTGACGTGATAGTCATAGATGACGTTACAGTGCCACCTTATGGCAAGTGATATCTCGTTTAAAAGGCATTGACATTGGCTACATAGCCATATTAATTTTGTTTGGATTTAAACTAATTTTGACGGATAAATTAAATAAATTCCAAAATTATTGAAATTATTTTTTCAAATTTAATTAATCAAATATCAACAATGGATTCTCATAGCAAATGTTCGAAATGTGCTCCGTCTACTTCCGGACAGTAATACATCCTATTAGAAAACTCTTGTCGTACTCGTTCGAATGTGTCAGCTGAAATTGCATTGTATTCTTCAATAATTCATTCTTTTAAAACACCAATAATATCTGGTGCCGTAGTATAAACCTTGGATTTCAAGTACCCCCATAGAAAAAAATCTAATGGTGTCAGATCTGGTGACCGAGGTGGCCATTCTATAGGACCTCGTTGGCTGATCCATCTACCTCGATATTTTTCATCCAGGTAACATCTTACTGCACCATAATAATGTGCAGGAGCACCATCTTGTTGAAATGTTATTTCCAGATGGCCGAATTCATCTGGATTATCTTCCAGAATTTCAAGAATTAACGGCTCAATTGCATTTTGTGACATCTCCAGATACACTTCACCGCTTGAATTTGAATTTAGGAAAACAGGACCAACTATGTGGTTTCCCAAAATTCCTGCCCAAACAATGACTTTTTCTGGAAATTGGGTATGTTGTTCACGAAAGGTGTGAGGATTTGTGTCACTCCAATACCTTACATTTTGTGTATTAACATTTCCATGGAGGCAAAAAGTTCTTTCGTCACTAAAACAAATTGTTTTTGTGTAATGTGGGTTTTGACTAATTTCATTTGTCATACATTCACAGAATTCGAGTCTTCTGGCGGGGTCGTCATCCGAAAGGTGGTGCACCATTTTAAACTTGTATGGATGAAATTTATTTTTAGCCAACACTCTCTGTACTGTACTTTTACTTACTTCGCAGATCGACGCAACTTTAGTTGGAGAGGAAGTAGGGTTTACCACCATTGCAGCAACTATATCAATTTTTTTATCATCACTAAATGTTGGTCGACCAGATCGTTTGGTATCTTGAACACCATCTGTTGCTTCAAACTTATGAAGAAGCTCCCTCAAATAAGTTCTCGAGATAGGGCGTTATGGTTGTCTCTCATTAAATAAACGTTCCGCTTCATGGAGATTCTTTCTAGAATCACCAATTATTAAGATAGCTGCTACTTGGTCGGCTCGAGTACTTACCATTTTGCCTATGTAAACTCTCAAACGTCTTGTTAAACAATGATAAAATTAAATATTTAAGCTATTTAGAAAAACTTTGCAAAGCAACAAATACTATTAAATTAAAAACGTCAATTTTTTTGACAACTGCCCTTGCAATATTTTATGGTTCGCTACTCTATCTCTCTACTCTCTTTAAATTCATTTACGCCCTGCACAAACAATATCGCAACCCGACAACATCTCCAGCTGCAGACATTTTGCGTTTCTGTTAGTGGATCGAATATTAGTTTGCACATTTCCTCAGGGTCGAAGAACTTGGTATACGCCAGTCTTTGCTGTTCAACCGAGGTTTTACCATGACTGATCAGGGTGGAGATAAATAGTTATTTATGTAACTAGTTATGAAAAGAGCGATATTGTTCAACAAGCGTAATATTTGCCAAAACGAGCGCTAGCGAGTTCTGCAAATTACGCGAGTTGAACAATGTCGCTCTCTTCATAACGTTTTTACGTACAACGATTTATCTAATTCCGCGCTTTTATAATATTTAATAAAATCTTCAATTACAATGGTAATATTAAAGTGGATTCAAATGGTGTTACAAGTATTGTTACTATGAAGTATTCACCCAGAAAATTGACTTACTTTAAATAACTGTGTCCTTAATAATGTTGTTTCTAATGTTTAAAAATCTTAAAATACTATTGCATCGAAATAATGGGGTAATTGTCAATTTAAATGATGAAATAATTGTCAGTTTTGACAGTACCGTCAAAACCTAATTCATAAATTATTCCTTGGAACCCAAACAGTTACGTGAAGTTTTTACATAACTACTTTTCGTAACTGATATATGAAGGTTATGAAAAATATGACGTTACCTAACGTCAAGGAGTGACTTAAAGTGTCACATTTGATAGCGGAATTAGATAAAATGATTTTTTTACAAATGAAACAATCGTAAAAAGCTCAGTTATTAGTTCATCCGTTGCTTCAGCAACAGTATGTTATATGAATATACTTCCCTGCTAATTACTGTTTTTTTCTATTAAAAGATTTGGTTAAATGTTATAAAGATAAGACGTCGTCTCATAACAAAAGTTTTTTTTTATCCACAGCACCGCGTCTTTTATAAGTAATAAAATTGTAACGAGAAATTTTACAATTTTTATTTTTACGAAGAAATTCAACCCTTTTATGTTCCTCTTACATTTTCGTCCCTATAAAACCAGCAGATAAGACTGCCTCCCTTTTGTTATTTTGGATAAATTCTAATTTATCTAGTTGTATTCTTGCGTTGCAAACCTCGAAAATTCCCGTTATCTGTGGTAATTTTCATCGCGAGAATGAGTCATGAAGCTAATAGCCAGCGAGCTTCTCTCTGTATTCATTGTGTTGTGTAACTAATTTGTGTTTCTACTTCAGTTTCAGAACTAAACGACCGCCGGCTTCATTATAGAGACATACAGAATAAAAGTTGGGTGTAATTCGGGCATCCAAACGTCCCTTAATATTCTCTTTCGACATTAAAAAGTTTCCAAATAAACCAGTTATACATTGAACTTTATTTATCTAACCATAAAGTTACAATGGGAAAGTTACCTTTTGCCTTTTAGAATCATTTAGTTGACATTGACAGAATACAAAATAGAAGAAGAATAATTTACTAAACAAAATAAGTCAATGGATACTGAGCTCTTTATATATGTTACAGGGAAAGTTGATTTTCCAGTAAGAGTTGACTCTCCCTAGATTGAGGGCCGGTTTTAAATATCAATTATATTAGTTTTTTATATACAAATGTTTAATTTTTTACACCACTAGCCTCTAAACGTAGCTTTTTTTATTTTGTTGAGGTAGAGAAGTCGTCTTATAAATTTTGGCGACCCTCAAAATTTGCCGCCCTAGGCCCGGGCCTCACGGGCATGAGCCTAAATCCGTCACTGCCTAGTAAGTATATTTGTCTCCATTTTATAATAAATATAGATATATGTAATAACCATATTAACCTACCATAACCTGAGACTGAATTACTTTACTAGTAAATTTGTCTCTACAATGAACGAACAAGATATTATTCAAATGTAAATGAATAGTTTGTCACTATTATAACAAAATATCAATCAAAACAAGGACACACTCACTCCAGGTGCAACACAATGCACGATACACTTACTCACGGTAAGTTCTTGCGCATGTAGCCGAAAGCGTGTGACGTCATGTGGGAATCTCAATCGGTGATGTACATTGAAATAGTAATAAAGGGAGGAGACGAAGTCACGTGATCTAAAGCGTACTCGGTCAGCCATTTTCGTGCCACGCTAATGTTAAAATTATTTCGTGTCATTGGTGTTGTAAATTACATTTTTGAAGATACTTTTGTTTTAATTGATTGACTAAAATGGTTTCTTGTGCTGTTAGAAGTTGTACCAGTCGAGACGGCGTGGATACTAAGAAATCGTCGGGAATAACGTACCACA
The DNA here is from genome assembly GCA_910591675.1 of Galerucella calmariensis. Classification (NCBI taxonomy): domain Eukaryota; kingdom Metazoa; phylum Arthropoda; class Insecta; order Coleoptera; family Chrysomelidae; genus Galerucella; species Galerucella calmariensis. The sequence continues at coordinate 93,875 of CAJUYG010000819.1, forward strand.
GGTAAGATAAATAATATGCAGGGGTGTATTACAAATATTTCAAACATGAGTCTGTTACACAGTAATGGTTTTAGACTATTGTAGTTTAATTTACAATTTACAATCAGTTTTAGATACCCATAGAACTTTACTGATGAAAGCTGTCGCCAAAAAATATATTTATGTAAGAATGTTTAATTTTAGTAAAAAAGGTCAGACAGATAGTATTAGACATTAGCAAAACAAACATGTGTTATTCAGGGGGCAGTAAATATTTCGTGCATTGTACCTATTATTTACTTGCAAATAAAGTTGAAAATATGTCTTTTTCTTAAATAGATTAATTTATTTCACCATTGTTTTTTTATACTTGCCTACCTGTAGTCCAGTCACAAAAAGATAATGAAATAGGCAAAAATGAATATTTTGGTGCTAATTGAAACGTTGCATTTGGTATATGACAAAATCACGTCGCCATGAGGCTTGAAAACTTACGTTTATAACTGAACCAATCAATATTAAAGAGGATTCACTGCATTACATCGATTATCAATACTAAAAATTCATATATCGAAAAATATCAAATCCGGTTCTGTGCATAAATACGTTGCGTATCATACTTAGCCACGCCCACTGATTCCACATGTACATATGGAACCTAACACTGGATGTCGTCTCCTTCCTTATTACTATCTCTATGGTGATGTACAATGCTAACTATATGGAAAATCTGTGTGTGTTTAATTTCCATGTATATTGCCACTTTATGAAGAATTATTTAAATGAAACATGGTTTTTCAGATATAATATGATATATTACTATATTATCAGTAACTTAGCTATCTTTTTTGGTAAGTACAATGATGCTGGGAGTTAACAATGTACAAAACGTGTAGAAATATGTTAATAATATATATATATATATATATATATATATATATATATATATATATATATATATATATATATTCCATTTTAAAAAGATTTGAAACAGAAATATTTATGGGTGGGGAAAATAAAACACACCATTATATGATAAAAATTTTATATTTCATATTTCTACAATTATATTTTATTTATTATACAAGACTCCTTAAAAAAGGTGTCACTGGGATACGAAACGAGCCAAAGGCGAGTTTCGTATGGTTAATTTGTTTTGATAAATATAAAATATAAAAAAAATGCACAAACCGGGTCTCGAACCACTCTACGGGACCACATTAAACTAATATAAAATGTATATAGGTATGTTACTGTTATACAAAATTAGTAATACATTATTGTAAAGAAGAATTAATAATTCTTTTTTTTTTTTAATTTCTTGGGAAATTAAACCACAATATTTTTGAATTCTTTATTTCAACGTTTCGGTAGCGTTCCAGCTACCGTTGTCAAGAAAAAATAGGTAGAAATTAATTTTTTTATCCCTAACTGACACAACAGAAAAAATTTGACAACTAGACAATCAAAAAATTATTTTGAAGTTTAAGACTGCAAAATTTTGTTATCAAATTTTTATTAAGGTCCATTCATAGTAGATCATATCTGTGGCAAAATGTGAAATGAAACACTTCATTTTATGACATTCCAACGATGTGATAGTCTACTAGGAATGGAATCCAGTGAAGTTTTTATTGGGATAGCGCGTTTCTTTCGCTTATATTGGAAATGTTGTTAATAAAACGCGTTTCTTAATAGTTTTTTTGTGTATGAATATTTAAGTTTTTGAAATATGTATACTCAGTTTTGTGATTTTATGTATTGAAATGTGTATCGATTAACAACTATTCAAATTATAAATCATAAGAAAACCTGGATAAAAACTTATGATGCTATCCTGATAACGCAATAATGATTTTTATGAACAGAATTTCGGTCTTGCCATGGGCCGTTCCTGGAACGTGCACTTCACTGGATTCCATTTCTAGTAGACTATCATATCGTTGGAATGTCATAAAATGAAGTGTTTCATTTCACATTTTGCCACAGATATGATCTACTATGAATGGACTTTAATAAAAATTTGATAACAAAATTTTGCAGTCTTAAACTTCAAAATAATTTTTTAAGCGAGTGTCACAAAAAATGAAGTTTTACGGATCTATTAACGTCCCTAAAGTGTATCTTTTTTGGCCGCTTTTTTACTTTACGGCCGCTTTTTTACTTTACGGCCGCTTTTTTACTTTACGGCCGCTTTTGCAAACAAAGTCATTATGAGGGCAACCTACTAGAAACATTTAATTTGCTTATTTGAGTTATTTCCACGTCCGATATTAAGATTGTCAAATTATGAAGGCGGCCTACTAGACACACTTAATTTGCATGTTTGAATTATTTACCCATAAAACAAAAGGAAAGGTTCCGTTGCCAGGCTGTTTATTTACAAGCTTTCCGTTTCTGTCAGTGAAATGAAATGTAAAATAAATAACTAACAAATAATAAAAACCACATTTACGGTGTATACTGTGATAAAAAACAGTTAAAAAGAAAAATGAGTGACAGTGATAGTGACAATCCAGCTGAAATTTATGAAGCCGCCAATGCAGCGACTCTAAATTTATTACCTGAAAAATCCAGGCAGATTTACTTAAACCAGTATGAGATTTTTATGGAATGGTGCAACATACATAAGATTAAAAAATTAAAAGAAGAAGTACTTCTCGCATTTTTTCTGGAAAAGGCCAAGGTTTCAAAATCATCAACATTATGGTCCATATACTCGATGTTAAAATCAACAATTATGGTCAAAAATAACATTGATATCAGCAAGTTTTCAAAACTGAATGCTTTTTTGAAAAAGCAAAATGTGGGTTACGAAGCGAAAAAGTCGGCAGTTTTTACAAGAGACGATATCAATAAATTCTTAACAGAAGCTCCAGATAAGAACTACTTAATGTGGAAGGTAATAAAACACAATATTTTTAAAGTTCATTGTTCTTATAACTATATTGTAATATTTTTAGGTTTGCTTGATAATTGGATTGACTGGTGCTTGTAGGCGAAATGAACTAAGGCAGTTGTCTATAAATGATATTCAAGACAAAGGAAACTTGTTAGTAATCACAGTCCCGGAGACAAAAACCGGTAAAAAACGAGTATTTACAATAACTGATGAAATAATTGAAAATATAAGTGCCCTACAGCTGATTCGAAAATACTTAAATTTACGACCTTTCAATGTACGTCATCAAACGTTTTTTATAAATTATCGCCAAGGAAAATGTTCTACACAAGTTGTTGGTGTTCATACCTTTGGAAAAATACCATCACTTATTGCACAGTATCTACAATTACCAAATGCTAATAAGTATACGGGTCATTCTTTTAGAAGAAGTTCAGCCTCTCTCTTGGTTGAAACAGGGGCTGATATTTTAATGTTAAAAAGCCACGGAGGTTGGAAGTCTAACTCTGTAGCAGAAGGCTACATTGAAGATTCCATTTCAAGAAAGAAGGAAATTTCAAATAGAATTCTTGCAGGAGGAAAAGGTACTTCAGGTATGCGTTCTTCTGTTCAAAATAATTCCAAAGAAATTGAATTAGATGGTACTTCAGTAAGCAGCTTTCCAGCAAGAACCATTGTTACGGAAAATCAAGAAAATGAAATGTTTGTTAACAATGTCATGTCTAAAAGTGGTATTACATTTTCAAAATGTAGTAAATGTACATTTAACATAACAATTAATAGCAAATAATGCCCTAATTTATTAACTTCGTTATGACCCAACTTCTGTTTATCATACTTACTGTAAGTAATTCTGTACACATCTTTGTTACTTAATAATACACTTTTCATTTGGTTAATAAAAATTTGAATCTAATCTTCCAGTTTCGTCTCTGTTTAGAAACAAAATTGTAAAAAAAAGTTGTTACCTATTTGATGAGACACTCGCTTAAAAAATTTTGTGTGCACCTCGGCCGTATGATATTTTTGGCCTCACCTGAAATTTGCTTGGCCTCGGCTACGCCTCGGCCGCAAATTTCAGATTCGGCCAAAAAAGATCAACATTACGGCCTTGGTACACAAATAACTATTTTGATTGTCTAGTTGTCAAATTTTTTCTGTTGTGTCAGTTAGGGATAAAAAAATTAATTTCTACCTATTTTTTCTTGACAACGGTAGCTGGAACGCTACCGAAACGTTGAAATAAAGAATTCAAAAATATTGTGGTTTAATTTCCCAAGAAATTAAAAAAAAAGAATGAATAATATACCACAAGGAACATACAGAAGATATTAAGAATTAATAAGTTTAAATGTGTATTTACCTTGGTCATTAAGTATTTTTGGTCTGCTGCTCGACATTTATTTTGGTCTTTTTTCGACATTCCACAGAAAATATTGGGTCTGCCTACTTGGCTATTTAAAAATCTAGATTTTTATTGGTCAATTTTTTAGTTTCATAATGAAAACCAGTGTTATAATGAGTATTAATATGAAACTGAAAATTGGCATTTAATTAATAATTTCTAGTACCTATAGGAGTAAAAAAAGCTTATATTTAGAATCATTTATTGAAATTTGTGAATTTTGACATATTCTTGTCCAGTTTTTTCTGGAAGTTTTGAAAACTGATTTTCCTATTAATTTCCCTTAATCGTTACAAAACAAAAATAGCCTTATATTATAAAATAGTATTAAATTACATTAATAACAGTAAATTAGTGGGTAATAAAATTCCAAATAAACGAATCAACTCAAGTGAAATTGAAATTAAGCTAACAACACCTTGTATTGCATGAAAATACAATGAATCGAAAGACTGGTGAGAGGTGGGTGTAAATTTTTGGTTCCCGCGTGACGTAACTGCGCGGCTCGGAAGCAATTTGAAGTAGAAATCAGCATACCGTGATTAAGTGTATCGTGACACAATATATGTCTATATTGCACTAATGCCTTTTGATGGTGAGGTGGTGGAGATAGTCAAAGCAAAGTGCCAGTAAAAATCTCTCTGTGTTTAGTAAGAGTTGTCTTTGTCTGGGAAGAGTCAACTCTTAATTATAATCGACTTTCCCTGTAACATATATACAGAATGCAAGAAAGTTTAACAGGTTATGGTTATACGAATTACACAAGTACGACAAGCATTACTTGAAAGAGAGACAAGAAATACTCTGTGTGTGAAACTAATTATTAGATCAGTCCCCTCTACGAAAACACAACGGTTAAAAGTCAAAACAACACACGCCTACTTTTTTTGGTAGGGGGGACTGATCTAATTGTGAGTTTCAAGGCAAGATTTTTCACCTTTTCATGTTTCATTGTATTACCTTATTTTCATGTTGACAATTTCACACCAGCTTATTCACGTCCTGCAACTAGTTAATATACTCGAGGAATTTTTGCAACAAGCTGCTTCGTTTCATATACGTTAATGTTTCCAGCCATTTTAGGTGTCACGAACGGTGTAATATGATAATAACGTCCTGATTAATGGCGTAAGGCCGCGGTTGCTGGCATCCCCGAACTTCGCCTATTTGTTAATAGTGTCAGTTTGCGAGAAGTGGTATCCAGATGATAATAAAAAAACTTACCGAGGGTCAACTACTGTTGATAAATAAGTGTCATTAGCTGTGGATGATCGTTTTCTTCTACCAGCCACTCGTCGTAACTTGTCCTCCACCTAATGGTTTTTGTTTATCGTTAAGCTCTAATAGAAGCAAGTGAAACTACTATACACCTTATACATTCTCTCGAGATTTATTCTAGGCAGCTCACAAAGAAATTCAATCAATATCTCGTTAATTAACAAATTATAGCCTGTTGAAATTGAAATAAATAATTTAATGTCCCCGAATATATTAATGACATCTTTCGTCTCGCCATACCTCACCTTGCCTCGTTATGTCTCGTTACAGTCTATAGTTCGTCGTATTTCATCTTGCCTCTCTCGTATCTCGTATGGTTGCACGTTTTACCTCTTTCATCTCTTCCACTCTCTGACCAAGTGCCAGTTCTTCTCGCTTTGTTCAGTGTCGTCTTGTACACCCTGTTATTTTTTGTCTTATACAGCCGATTTTTGATTTATATTTTATCTTCTAATTTCTTGACTCTCCCCTTCTTGTCCCATCTCTTATTGCCTCACCAGGCTTCAGTTTTATAGTATCGTCCAAATCTACCTTTCGTCTTATTTTGTCTCGAGATAGATCTTCTCTTGTATTGTTACAATTTTCGTATTGCTATGTAACCTTTTGTTTCGATTCTTTCACCGCCTCGTCCCATCTCGTTTTGATTCGTCTCGATAAACGTATCGGTTTCCCCAGTTCTTTTTTTTTTACCTACCATACATTATTCAGGAATACCTGGTCAGCAATCTCTACTCGTTCCAACTCATCTTGTCTCGTCATGCTTCGATTCTCCAGTCTCGTCTCGGTGTATATTTTGTCTTATTTCGTCTTCCCCCTTCCCAAGATTTCGTTTTACCTCGATCCTTTGCATGTCTTGATTTTCATGGTCCCGTTTGGTTTATTTTTTGTCTAATTTTATTTTACTTCGCCACCTCCTGGTATGCCCAGTCCACAATCAATATTTTATCTGGTTTAATCCCTTTTAAAATATCCACCGTTTTCACCTCATCTTGTCGTCTCAATTTTCCAGTATCGTCTTATTTTATTCCACCTAGTCCTGGTTCATTCCAACTGTTATATGTATTGACTCGTTTTATTTCCATCTCCAATCCAATCTCACTTAGCTCCATCTTCTCGCTTTGTGTTTCGATGCATGTCTTGTTATTTCCCCATTTTGTCTTTCCTTGCTTCATACTGTTTATTCCCGGTCTTGTGTTGAACCATCTCGCTGCATGTATTTTATTTTGTCTCTGAAGATAAGATAAAATGCGTGAAAATTAAGTTTTTATATTTATTTCAATACATTAAGGAATCTTTAAATTCATCACAGCCAGCCTCTTCTATTCCATTCTTCAATGATAAACCACGTGTGCTCTTTGGCCTTCGGACTGATTATTTCATGCAGTTTGTCAGCGTCTAATTTGAAACCTCTGTCCTTTTCTTCGACATTTAGAATATATAAGACGAACTGTAATACGTGTCCTATTTCGAATTTAGTTTGCGTTTTGATTTCCTCTATGAATTTTTCCAAAGTAAAAGGTTCAATATCGATGCTGAACTTTTTCAAAACATCTACGAAGTGATTATGATAGGTAGAAATGAGCTCGTCTAAATTATTTTTTAAAACGTTCAGCTGCACGCTAGTGAAAACGAAAAATAAAAAATCCGAAGCCGGAGATCCGTAAGCCAAAAACTGGAAATCTAAGAATTTGTTTTTGATCGCTGTTCGGTCGTTGGTAAATTTTTGCATCGTATTGTTACTCCAAAGATCAGCGTGTACCAAAGTTCCGAACGGCTCAGATGCTTCTGGATTATCCACTTCTCCAAGTAAGGATATTCTATTTTGCAGTAGCCCACAATTTGGATTTTCTTCTATAACTGCTCTAGCACTTTTGAAGAATATTTTGTGGAAGTTGCTGTTAAATATAAAAGTATTGCAATATTTTTTCAACTTCTCCTCGAATACTTTAGGCCGTTTTAGTTTTAACGCCAAGGGAATAGCGTGAAATTCAGCTAAATCTTGAAGAATCAGTTTCGTCGATGCCAGATTAAAACCTTCTCTTCTTTCAACATTACTGTAACCTGAAAATAAAGTGTTCAAAGGAGGGGCGCTTATTCACATGCAGAGAAAATTAATTGGTAGACATTACACTGAATTAAATTATTGAAGCAGCTTTTACTTTCCTGTACATATTAATAGTACAGTAGATATCAGTTTACACCAACAAATATTTATTATTATTAATTAAAATAGTATATTATGATACAATTGTATAAGCAAGCCTTTTAAGCACGCACGACAAGTTTGGAAGCACGAGGCAAAGCCGAGTGCCTTTTAACGGAGTAGTGCTCAAAAGGCGCTTATACACGTGTATCATACGCTATTTTTTATTATACCTGCACCGCAGTGTAAAAAATACTCATATTATGATTTTATAAAAACGAAATTGAAATTTCTTCTTCATAATAATTATTCATGGCATTATCCTTTTTTTAAAGTTTCCTTGGCAACATCATTAACCCGAGAAACGAAAAGTCTAAATGTCATGACTTTAATTATTGATCTGACATGAGTACTTTGTTATGTCAATAGAACAATAATTTGCATGTGAAATGTGTGTTGATGAATGTTAATACAATGATCGAAAACGAGGATAGGTCATCTGTGTTTAGATTGTTAGCCGAACAAGCTGAAGGGAGGTTAATCCCCGAGAAATCCAAGGAAGCGTATCTAAAGGAATACGAAAAATTTACGAAATGGATGGTCACAACCAACCAGACGGTGATCGATGAAACGTTAATGCTTGCGTATATGAACAAAATGGTAGGTAGCAATTATTGAAAATAGCATTCATTTAACGAAGTTTCATTATAGTCAAGTCTTTACAAGTCGTCATCATTGTGGTGCATTCACTCCAAACTGCAAACGATGCTGCGAATCAAACACGGGGTGAACATTGCTTCTTTTCATAAACTACATGCTTTTATGAAAAGCACAAACAAAGGACATGAGCCTAAAAAGTCTTGGGTGTTTACAGAAGAGGAACTACGCAAATTTTTCGTAACAGCACCTGACGATACCTTTTTATTTTTGGAGGTTTGTACTGAATTGACAGTTTTTACAAAATGTTGACAGTATAATATTTTTTACCTACGACCCCCCCTGTAATCAGTCAATAACACACAGTCGGTATCAATGTAATGACAGCTATTAGGCACTGTAAAAAAAACGCACAGCTGTAAAGTAAATCGCACGGCTTCCCTAGCAACATCTTAGCAACTGTCAATAGACGTCTCCATTTTATTCAAAATTTACTATTTGAAAACATTAGATATGGCCACGTTTAACTGTGAAAAGCACAAAGGGCTGTGTATATGTATTGATTATAATTGAAAAATGGACTTTCGATTATCAACAATATAATAATAATGATTAAACGTTAGTTCTTTACTGTGCTTCTTTCATTGGTAATAGAGTAATAGAGATGAAGTTTACCAAGCACCTCTAATTATGTAACTGTCATTTCTTATGCTTCTTATGAAAAATACAATTACAAGTAGGTCGAAGGTAAAGTATGGTACGTAACTCGTGTTGTAGAGCATTTTACGCACTCACGGAATTACGCACTCGCCGCTACGCGGCATCGTGCGTAACTTTTCCATTCGTGCGTAAAATGCTCCTTACCACACACGTTACGTAATATACTATTATTGTTACCAAGGTGACTTTATAGAGCACATGTGCTTTAATTGACCTTTTAAGCACGCTTTTGCATTTTTTTATCAGCGATTATTATGCAGGTATAATAAAAAATCTTATATTTGCCGTTTCTGATAATTCGTTTATATTTAGTCTGGTAACATTAGTTTCTATTAGGTTTGGAATTTATCATATCGTTGAATAATAGTATGAGTTATTAACGCGTGTCAATACCATAAGCAAATGATGGCAATCTGTACAAGTCCGTTTAAGCATTACTCTTGAACATTTGCGTACATTTTGTGACGGGATTAAAGAATGGCGACAAACTGGAACTGTATTCGAAGAAAACTTATTTGACGATTGTCAGGTTATTGAGAAAAGCAGTTATAATATGCCAAAAGATTTTAAAAGCAAAAGGGTACCAAAAAAAATTCAGTTTGGTTATTGAGCAGCGATCAATCTATAAAGTCTGCTGAAACAGATTTTTTAATACCATGATTGACTCAGTGATAAGTAACATGGAATCGAGATTTATGTCTTTGAACAGTTTGGAAATTTTTGGCTTTCTTTTTGACTGAAGCAAGTTAAAAAAATTCCAAAAGAGCAAATACTGAAAAACTGCCAACTAACAAGTAGGTGAGAGTAGTGACTTTCAACATTGTGAGTTGTATGAGGAGCTATAAAATATGATCCAAAATTTACCCAACTCGATTAAAGACATTGAACATTTGCTTCAATATATCATAAAGAACGATTTGAAAGAAATCTACCCAAATGTTTACATTGTCATTATTAGCATTTTGTTAACAATATCTGTAAGTACTGCTTTCGCTAAAAGTACCTAGCATCACAAAATTGAAACTAATTGGAGATTATATTATTTCAATTGATTTTTTATTCCATATTCCATTCTTCTTGCACCTCGTATAAAGTTGAGGTTTTGAATCGCCACTGCTTGTTACTAGCTCCAACACCCTCTAAAATTATAAAGTTTTTGGGCTTGTTAACAGGTTTACCTTCTTTAAGTAGCGCTATCCAGAGAAAATACTTCGAAACGGATATCATTATACAGATTGCGAAAAGTCTATTCGAGCCATACGATTTACACAAGTACGACAAGAAAAATATGAGAATAACTACTTGGAAGAGAGAGAAGAATAATTGTGCGCAGTCAGCTGTTGCCAAATGTATTTATCTGTAAAAGTTATCCCCAATTTTTGTTGGCAAGAATGTTAAATACCAATAATTGTTAAATTGAAAGCAGTGTATAGATTTTATTTATTGCAGATTGTTATCTGTCGGAATTTTCTCTTGAACTATATTATTTTATTCTTATTTGTGTTGATCCCACTTATCTCTCAAGAGTCAATAATCCCGTGTTAAAAGTCAAATGCAAAGTGAGTTATTTATTCCTTAGAAAGTACCAAACATTCCAAGCTGACAACGCTGCTTTCATATCAAATTGGTAGCTGGAACTGAACACACGCCCAACGCTGACTGCGAAAAATTATTCTTCTCTCTCTTTCAAGTAGTTTCTCTCATATTTCCTTGTCGTAAATCGTAAATCGTATGGCTCGAATAGACTTCTCGCGATCTGTATGATCTTACATACCTCAAAATTTCTAACTATAAATTTTAACGTTACGATATGACCAATTCATTGCAAAAAAACTTTTATGTCATACTAGTTCATCATTGTGTTTTTTTTCTTGCTTAGTTATCAACTATCTAATGTCGTACTTTATGGCCCGCGCGGGCATAAAGAGAAATAATTTTTTGCTTAACTTATTCAATAACCATGTCGTAAGCTTCTTTAGACTTTTTTGGCAACAGATTTACAGTTGCTTTATTTGCTTTTTGAATCATTTCGTCAGGAATTCCAAAATCTTCGTTCATTTTGACTTCTAACTTTGACACATATAAAATTTATTGTGATATTATGACATTTACGTCTGTCAACAAACACCTATTAATTCAAACCGGATTTTTTAAAACACTGATTTGTATTGAGATTGGATTGCAATAACGAACTAGTATGACATAAAAGTTTGTATGTACCTCAGGCATAAACAGATGTGACATGTGTATGCTCTCGGGCGACTTACAAATCCTCGGGCCAGAGGCCCTCGGCTTCGTAAGACGTCGCTCTCAGGGCATAAACATCTATTTATACCATTGATACATAAATAACTATTTTTTTCATTATCAATATTTAACAAAAACAGTTTGAACAGTTAGTTCGAACCATACTGTATAATTATTAAAATTTGCAGCTCACATTTTTTTCCATAACTTTAAGCTCCTCCATTTTTCTTTACGGTCACTATTTCGAGAGAGTGTTTTCAATCATTTTAAAAAAATCGACTACTTTTATATTTCATTAGCTGTAGCTTCAAAATTCCTGTAATATCTACCTTTTAAAATTAATTTCCATATTATAAACATTACCTTTGGTGGATAAGTTTTCTAAAACGAGTACAGCGTCATCCGTAACTCTTTCACTTCCGTCCAAATTAAACCTAGCACAATAAAATTTAGGAATGCAGTCGAATACTTGATCAATTCCGTGTTCTTTTTGAAAATCTTGTAAAATCGGCACTATCGTTTCATATAAAGCTACCTCGTTTTTAAAAGTAACCTGTACATTGAAATTCTCACGAAACATTTCTTCTATCGGAATCTTTTTAGCCACCAAACCCAAAACTTTTTCTTGTTCTTCATTGTCGTCTTTCAAATGCACATCCAATTTCAAAATTAAGCTACCGTAGTTCTCTCCGAGTGCCGTTAGTCGCGATAGACTTACTTTATTTATGTCAGAAACGTTCACTACACTTTTCAGAAGATTATTAACATCTCGTATGTACTCAAAGTCTGTTTTGTGTGTCATTACTTTGCAGGAAAACTAATATTGACTAGTTCACGGTCTGTAGGGAATTGAAATTATCTTTCAGCGACGAGCGAGAGAGAAAGAGATAGAGATAGCGATCAAGGTTGACTGGTAGAAACTGCGGTAAACATTGTTCATTGAATCTATAAATAATGTATAAGCGTTAATCAACGTTGAATGTTTTGCGGAAACACACTGTAAACTGTCATTTATAACAGTAATGCAATCAGAGCGGTGGCGTCCTTTTCAGCATATACAGAGTGTCCCCAAATTCTCCAAGCTACAGATACTAAATGTGATTTTATGTGCATCTTACCTCATTTACCTTTAGCAAAAATTTCCACCTAAGCGAGCCTTTTGAAGATGACTATACATTTAGTTCGACCCCTGCCTGAGTTAAATATAAACTGACAGAAGATTTTAATAAGAAATGTCCAGGAATTATAAATTTAAAGTAAAAAATATCAGTCATGAATGATATTTTTTAATTACTATAACATGATTGTCTGCACGAGTAGCTGAGAAGAAGTATTTCAATTGAAAGTATTTATTCAGACGAATGGTAATTGAATTAAAAATTTCACGGAGATTATATAATTGATAATTAAATTTGATCGAATTTCCAGCGTTTCTCAAACGTTTGGGAGAAGTTAATTTGGTCGTAGAGAGTTTAAATTTCAAGTAGGGAAATGAAAGTATTTGTATTTTTAGGTATTTCTTGGATATTTCAAGTGATTCAAGATTTGAGAAATATTGGTAACAAAGTGAAACATCAAAAAGTGAACTATTGGAACTTTAGTTCTTTACGCCAGGTTATGTTTGAGCGACCGGGGGTCGCGACGCAAAAGATCTGACCGTTACGTTACGTTATGTTAGGTTAGGTTAGGTTTGTGGTGAGTGGGTCTATAAGGCCCTCCACTGCGACTCACAAGAGTCTATTGTGGCTCACACCTATTCAGATTTCACCAAACAAATTCAGCTTCTTAACAAAGCCGATTATTTTATTTGGTGAATGATATTTCAGGTCCGAGAACGAGAGAGAGACCCTGCCAAACATCAGATACCTGATTCGAGCCGCGGCGGGGCAGGCACAAATTATATGCTCTGCTGTTTCATCATCTTCCAAACAAAGACGGCAAGTCGGATCTTCCGACAGTCCAAGTTTTAGCATATGATGATTCAGATGACAGTGGCCTGTTAGACAACGTAGGTCATGCCTGCTATGGTCTAACATTTGTTTGGAGACATACTTCGAAGGATGTATAAAAGCCTTTGAATGAACCGTTATGTTACGTTACGTTGTGATACGTTGCTTCGTTATATGCCATGCTTGCGTGCGTGTGCTCTCTCCTGAGTCTCAAAGCGGCTACACACACGCCTGCCGCAGGGGCGATCTAGGGTGCAGGGTGGTTGGGGCAATCTAGAAGGCGTCTTTACACACGTACCTGCCGCCGCCGCCTGCCGGCCTGCCGTTCAGTGCGACAGTTGACGTGCCACCCTGCAAAGGAGGCGATCTTAGGAAATCGCCCCTGCTTACCTACACACGTTACAATCAAGGAGGCGATTTAGGGTCACCCCCACTCTTACACCCTAGATCGCCCCTGCGGCAGGCGTGTGTGTAGCCGCTTTCACTCTCGTTTACGAAGCAGCAATTCATATGATTCTGTCCGTTCGGTCGGGAATCGAACCCGGGCCGCCCGCGTGCAAGGCGAGCATTCTACCACTGAACCACCGACGCTATATTAAAATGTTATGGAAAGCTGGTATTCGCAGTGCTGGTGATCTACTTGAATTTGTTCGGATACATTTTTACTATTATTTCCATAATTTTTTTGCGCGATTGATTTACAGCATCGGTTGTCAAAATGACATGAGGATTAAGGGGTCTAGCACATTTACTTTTCGAAATACAGGGTGTTAAAACTTTGAAAACTTGAATGTTTCAATTCGATAACTTTAAAATGGATGGATAAATTGATTCGACATTTGGCAGGTTGTTTTTAAATGTAAAAGGGCATATTTTGATAGAAATAGTAGTTTGTGCAACTAGTGTGGATATGATGGCCATATCGCACGAGGACAAAGTTTGAGCACGATGCCGTAGGCGGAGTGCTCAATCGTTCAAGTGCGATATGGACAATCCACACGAGTCGAAAAGCATATTTTTTCTACGACTTACTTAAGAAAAAATCTAGAAAATAAAAATGTCTATAATCTGCAACTTCAAATTGAAAATTTACCAATTCAATTTTATGTTTCCACTAATTTTTTTGTGGTAAAGGTACAGTTCTTAAATGTCCAATTTGTAAAATGCTACGGTTTCCCTTTTCAAATATACGATGCTGTTATAAGTAGATGTTGCCAGTCGGACTCCCTCATGAAGGGTACCGTACCATTATCTATAATAATGAATATTCTGCTAAATATCTATCAAACGTCTATCTGTTGTCATTATTAATATCAAGCGGAATAATTATTTAAAAATAAAATTAACAATAAAAAAAAACTTCCTCACGGGGAATCAAACCGGGGCTACGGCGTGAGAGTCTGGTATGCTTACTACTCGACCACCCACCGAGGAATATGCAAATTGTTTATCTATAACGTCAGATGTATTACATAATTTTTGCTTAAAAGGAACTAAAATTCCTACCGTGTGTCCCGCGACACGTTCTACCTTTTTTTATAGACAAATACACTTTCTTTTAGCATGCAGTTGAATGAACTTTGATGTGTACCTTTAGACTGTTTGACTAATTCAGCTGTAATCTTCCGAAAATGGTCACTGCGCATAAAAATTTGTGAGGGGATTTTTTTCAACAAGGGGAAGAAAAAATAATCACCCCATTCACCCTATCGTTATCTCGCATTTTGAAATGCCCACTCGATAGCCCAAACTAGCTACAAAAAGCTTTGAATTTACATGAATCACCACCACAGACACTCCAAGGACTTGGACAGTTAACGGAGAAAGTCTACTCCCAAGCAGCATTTATGGTAGCTGTTACACTGTTTTAGTGCATAGTTACTATATAATGATAACAAAAACGTAACGACAACCAAAAAAGCCAACCTTAATGTTTTATTTCCACCATAGTTTGAAAACATTGTAATAATTAAGTCAATGTTACCTATGGCTTAGGTTTTGAAGTAAGTGAAAAAACAAGTCAATATTTTAGTGCCACTTACGTATTTGTTACTTGGGACATGACTTTGAAGTCCTTATAACTTTCAAGTTAAATGGTAATGTAAAATTGACTACGGTGTTACACAAAATTATACCCTCATAGTTTATAGACTAAAAAGTTAATATTTGTGTAACTTTGACGTTCTTGCTACGATCATTTATGACATCAAAGTTTTCAGAGTTTGCAGTTACATTTTATGTAACTTAGTGGATTATATGCCTTAAAAAATTACCTTTCAATTGCGGATACGAATTTTAGGCGTGTTCAATGACCATAAAGTTTTCTTTACTCGAAGAATCGACTATAAGGGCATCCTTATATCAAAGTAAATAAATGATTTCTCTTGTACAATATTTGTTAAGATAGCCTCATGTTATAATAAAAGATTTTGTCACACTCCAACTTTTTACAGAAGACTAAGAACAAAATTAGGAATGAATGAAGGCTGCGACGAAATTACTTAATCTGTAAATCAAAAGCAAATTGAAACTACTACTCGTACATTGAATAGTTCTACTGAATTAGATAATAATACGCGAAGTTCTGAATAATTTTTTGAATATAATAGTCCAGAATATGATGTTGAAGATTTAAGTGTAACGGAAAGATTTGAAAAAAAAACTCCAATGAACTTAAATTGCGTGAAAATTTACAAAAATGGTGCCTCAAATATAAAATTACGCATGATGCAATTAATGAACCTTCAATTTTATTAAATCATCAAGGCTTTAACTTGCCAAGAGACTGTCGAACTCTACTTAAAACTCCGAAGAAGGTTACTATCAGTAAATTAGAAAATACCAAATAATATAGTATTATTATTTTTGAACCAAACAGGATACGGCACCCAACCAGCGTAACCACAACCCTCCAACCCCATTTTTGCAGTTCCTAGTTAGTTACGCTCAACTCCTCATACACGCGAAATTGAGAAAAGCGAACTATACTATTCGCCATTTAGAAATGTTGGTGTCAAATCTCACCTCTACCACCAATGGGAACGATTTCTCGAAAAATAATTCGCAATCATGCGGACCTAGCTTTAGGAGGTCGGCTCGACCTTGTCATTGCTGGCTGGTTGTCGCTGCAAATCCGAAATCTGACACCCGTATCAATAAGGAAAATCAATCACTTAAAATACTAAAATTTTATGTTTTTATATTTGAATAAAGATTATTTTTATTTTCGAATATATTGGTTATTTTCATCCAATAATCTACTTTGTTTAAATTTTGTATTATAGGTATATAAAACCGCCTCAGTGTATTAACAGTCACTATTTACCATTAAAGGAACTATAGGAACGGTTAGGTACTTTGAGGGCATTGATTTTAGTCGTTGTTACTTACTTTGAAGTTAGGAAAACCTGAACGTCGATTTTCAAAGTATATTTGACTACATAGTTTGAAATGATGAAGGTGGCCATATTTATTGAATAAAATTTTTCAGATCAATAACTTCCCATGACAAATTTATTGATTAAAACATTGTTTGGGCAGATTGTAGACATTTTTTTTGAATATACACGTTTTAGTCTGAAATGAACATATTGGTTTTATTTTCATTCAGAAAAATTGTTCTCTAGTGTTTTTTAAATCAATGTTTATTTACGTTTTTTCACGTATTTGCAGTTTTTTAGCGGCGCATGAGTTTTTTGTTCATATTTTCGTCACATTTAACAATAAACTTGATCTCGTTTATCAATTTCGGCAGACCTTACGTGTTTTATGAAGATTTATAATCAACAAATAATAATATGTCTATACCTACATCTAAATATATTTCCATTTTACAACATACCATAAATGTTGGATGTTAGAAATAAAAGAAAGGCAAAACTATATCTTAATATTAGTAAGAATGAGAAAGAAGACCAGAAAAATGGAGCACTGAATGTTGTGTCAAGTTAGTTTAACTTTGTGCGACGTATTTATAACTACGTCATTACGTATTAGTTAAGTAACAATGTGGTAACGGCGTGAGTAACAATAACGTTAAGGTTACGTTTTTGTTATTCCCCACTTAGGGAATCATTACGTAACAAATACGGTTTAAGTACGTCGCGCCAACGGTAACAATAACGTTGATAGTAACTTGTAAAGGATTTATTACGTAACTGTTACTTTAATTGCTGCTTGGGTCAACGACCTTATAATGGAAGTATGCAGAGGCGTTGTTCGGCTGTAATCGATATTGGAGGAAATTTTCTATCCCGCCTCTGATTTGTTTGAAGATCTTCTTACTGAAAAAAAAATCTTACTAAGCAATCTGCAGAAGCATCCAAAACTTTTTGCCGTAATTCAATAATAATTGTTATTCGTAAGGGAAAAAGTTGGAAGAGTAAACTTAATTAAGACACCTCAAAACTGAGTTTAGATCAACAGAAAGTTCTATGGAAAAAGCAAGACGAAGATAATAAATCACTAATTTGTTTGCTTGGATTCGAATGGTGTGTAAATAAAAAGATTTTGACCTTCTAATTTTCCAGATATTCAAAGACAAAACCAACTGATGCGATGCGGAAAAACCTCCAGAGACGAACTCAGTGCTATTAGGAAATATTTATATTCAAACGACTGTATTATTGAAGCTCGAATAGTCTTCTTTCATGTCGAACAATGCCATGTATGCCTTTAAACCTCAACAGTATCCAATCAAACCACATGAAATTCCTTCCTCTTTAATAGATATGTTTGCAAGTTTCCAGTCAATGAGCAGAGTCTATTGTCACTAAAGCAATACAGTTTAATCGATGACATGAAGGGTCTTCGTCTATCTCACTTATCGTAACACTCTTCGATTCCATTGTTGTTTTAGTTTGACTGCAGGTTAGGCCAGTCTATTTAGGGCGGGTTTATCAATGCCCGGTTAAATCTGTCAGCTACGTAGCCCTCAGCTATCTCTAGCCGCCAGTCAAAGTCTCGGTTACAATAGAAAGCGTTTATCAATGCACCAAATAACTGACAGCTAGCTAACTGGAGGCTAAGTGCCAGTTGTATGAAGCATAGTTAACCTAATGTCTATGGTTAACCCATGATCACAGCTATGTGTTGTACGAAACGTAGTAAAGAATTATTTTGGTTAACTCATGAGTTAACTATGCAATTCACTGAACCACCAAAAATGGGGGTTAAACTGAAGTTCATGGAATAAACGTCAAATTCTTATGTGACATATCTTATAATTGACTGTCATATAATTTCACAACTTTTTATTGTTTACAATGGAAAACGTGGATTATTTTGAAGAGTTAACGGATGATGAGGATTTTCTAGAAATGATAAGAGAAGTAGAAGAAGGTTTATTTACTTATTTGTATACGACTTTTATTCCTTATTGAGATTTTATGCTGGGTTTTTGGTTTATGGAGAAACGCTCGCATATTTCGAGCAAGAAAAAATCATTTTGAAGAGTGGACGGAAAAATGAGTTTTTTGATAGATTCAGAATATCAAAAGGCACTGCAATTTATTTTTTTTATATGGACCACCGCCAGTGCCTTGAGCATAACATTTTTCGTCAGCATACTTTTTCTTGACTCTTTTTTTAATATTACTATATTCATTCAACAGCACGTCACTTGTTCGGTGTGTAGTTGAACTGATAAAATTAAATTCTTCAGCCAACTGAAGCCACAAATTTGTCTTATGCCGAGAACTTTCTGCATCCGTTTTCTTACACTCTATAACGTTTTTAAACTTAGCAACTAGAGAAATCAGCGTCGATTCTTCAGATGCACTGAAATTTGGAGTACCTACGCTTGTTTTCTTTATCTGCCATATTTTCACTTCCAAGAGAAGACACAAAATGATATTTAACGCCAAGCACGCTTTTGATCATTGACTGTCATTGATTAACGATTTCACAGTTTACAAAAACTGTGACGATTTTTCAAGTTAGTACCAACAATATTGATAAAATGCTCGAATGTTACTAGAGATTCGGATAACCAACATAAAAATATTAATTTGACTGTGGTTCAACTGACCACAACACGAACATCTTTCGTACAACGATTGATTGATTTGACTATGGTCAACGTGTGAACCTGGTTCAGTTGATCAATTGGTTAACTACGTTACATACTACTGGCCCTAAGTGTAATTGGGCGTTTGACAACCTTGTTCGGGTTATGAACGTGAGTGTAATGTTGTCAGAGTGTAAATTTCTCATTTTAATTTGGTGTAAGGAGGATCACCCGTTACATGAAATATACATATTATTAATTTTATCCGCATATTTTGTTATAACACACCGAATCATGAATATAAAGGTGAAAGTTATAATTTTTCTATTTTACCGTAAGATTACTCTGACAACATGGTGGGAAATTTTACTTGTCAGTGTCAAAATTGTGGTACAGTTATTTTTATTTCGTCTATGTTGTGCTTTGTTGAGTTGTTGGCATTTGAGCATGTCCACAAAATAAAAAAAGATTTCCCAATTTCACGGATTCAGAGCGACAATTAGGTACTTATAAAAGTAGCCGTTCACCATAAAAGTATAATAAAATGCGAAAAGACGGATGCTGTGACTTGGCGAGAATGGCTGAAATTTGTTGGAGTATCATGAGAACACTGGGTTTCGATCATCGAAACCGAGTAATAAACTCGACATCATCGAGCTCTTCAAAGGGATTCATCCGTTCTCAACAGTATATGGTCGTCTTTCGTACTCTACAAATTTCAATATTTCGCCAAGCTCCAAGCTCTTCATCGAGAAGGTCGCCAAGTACCTCAAAATCCATTGACAATAACAATGAAATAAAATACACACAGAACCTTGATGCTACTAAACTACTATAAATGAATCAAATAAGCTTCTCGATATCACCCTAAACGATAATAACACAATCAAATTTAAAGTTGAAATAATCTTTGTTGCAAAATGTAAGCAAACAAGAAAAAATCATGACACAGTTGTCAGTTAGAATCTATGGTTAGAATAACGGAACACCACTTTCTCGTATTTAACTGTATATTCTATGGTTAACATCAACTTGATAGTGGCAGCTAGGGTAGCCGAAAGTTTGAATGCCAGCTAATGCAAACTGGTAGTTCTCAAACACTTTGACCAAAAGCTAAGATTTAGCCGGAAGCTACAATATTTAACCGAGCATTTATGAACCCGCCCTTGAACCAACTGAAACATTAAGTGAGTGAAACCAAATATAATTAAAAATTCCACAATATATTATAAGAGTTAAAACAATTGAATTGGTCAATGAAAAAATGCTTGAAAGGATTTGTTTCATTGGGAATGAACAATTTCAACCATAGTTTTCCAGTAAATATTTTTATTCAGGTGTTCAAATTCTAATATCTTCACTTTCTTTCGACACATTATTTTCCATTATTTTTCCAACTAAGAAAGATGCTGACATTTCTTTTCCCACTAAAAAAGGTGCTGACCTTCTTTTCAAACTGAAACAGGTGCTGACATGATTTTTCCTACTATAAAAAGTGCTGATATGACTTTTTCCACTAAAAAAGATGCTAAGGATCACTATGAAGAAATGGACGGAGAAACTTCAATGCCGAATCTCTCACAAAATAAAAAGAATTAGATTGATACAGAGTAAAATTGTTGAGTGCTGTCGACTGGAATAATACATTTACATTCTTAATCGTGGCTTAAAGTGTTTGAGAGTTGAAGAAGTTTTGATACTTAATGGACAATGGTAAGCTATTATATAACCTTAAGCCTTCTATAAATAATGTTTGTAACAAAAAATAACGTTTCATAGTTCAGATATTTGGACAGAAAAGTAATCTTTGCAGTAAGATCTAACCTAGGCAACACTTTTCAGTCCAGTTTTCCCCTTTATACGGTATTTTTCGCATTTACAACTGATTTATCTGTATCCACAGTTTCAAATGCTCTTTTAAAGTCAAAAAATACACTGATAACAATTTTTCCTTTGTCAATATCCTCTTTCCAGTTGTTAAAAACTTTTTTCCGAGGAATGATGGCTTCTAAGACCAGACAACATTATTGATTGAATAAGTGGTTTCTAAACATTGTGAATGATTCAAAGTGATATTTAATAATGTTGAAATACGGATTGTGTCGAATATAACTCCTTCAACTTGTAAAATGCTCAATTGTTTGATTCCTGGCCTAATTGAACGCCGTCTATCTGTCTGATCGCATCACTCATCTATGCTATTGTTGGAGTCAGGCTCTGTTGAATGCGATAACCGACGCTCACTGGAGAGAGCGCCCGGCGCCTCTACCACCGGTTGTACACAGCCATAGAGCCGTAGAGCCATCGATAGCAATCTCTATCATTACTCATTTGTTCCGGAGCGGCTGGACCGTGTCGACACACGCAAAATGTCAACCCGAATACAATTTATATGGCCCAACAATGGCATTTGTCAATACCAAATCTCTGTAACGGGTGGGGCGGAATGATATGTAGCCCGAATGCGTGACGAGAACATGCTTAAAATGCGAAGGGTTTTCAATGTATTTGTGATTGTTGAATTGTCTACTCAAATTTAGGAAAAATTTCGATGAATATGACAGAAATTCGTGAAAAATTGTTCTTAACTTCTCATTTGAAAATACACTCACCGGCACGAAAAACGGAGCAGCTGAATTTTTTTAAACATACTTCAAATTTTAATGCTTTGTGATGTTTTATTATTATAATATCTTACACACAAATAAAATAACATGTTTAAAATATTTTTTAACAACAATTGAACCTTTATTTGAAGAAAAAAAAGTGTTTAAAAAACGAGAACAAAAACTTTTTGTAACAATTTAAAAAACCAGAACGAAAATAAATTTCTGATGTGTCATAACGACTTTAAATTATTCAAAACTGAAACGACTTGCTATCCCAAACTTTGGAGCCGCATTATTAATAACGGGTGTTGCCCCCACGTGCTCGAATTAATGCCTGTATCCTTCTTGGCATGCCTAAAATCAAGTGCCGAATGTCCGCTTGTGGAATAAGTTTCCATTTCTCTAAAAGAGCTTGTCGCAGCTGATTTAAAGTTAAAGGAGCAGGAACACGACTTCGCATTCTTCGCCCAAGCATGTCCCAAACATGTTCTATGGGGTTGGTATCTGGGCTTAACGCTGGCCAGTTCATAACAGAAATGTTTACCTCGTTTAAATATTGTTGAGTAATTCTCGCAGTATGAGGTCTTGCGTTATCATGCATAAGAAGAAAGTCATTTCCAATAAAATCAACATAAGGGACAACAAAATCTTGGAGAACGTCCTCAATGTACCTGTGAGCAGTTGAGGAGCCTCTCGGAAGGATGTACAATTCTGTGTGTGCCTCCAGAGAAATTCCGGTCCACACCATAACGGATCCCCCTTGATATCCTACCATAGGACTGAAGGTACATTCAGCAAAACGCTCGTGTGGCCTTCGTCACACTTTCTCACCGCCATCTGAAGACCGTAAGCTAAATCTGGACACGTCAGTAAATAAAACGTGCCCCCATTCATTTTCACCCCAGTGTTCATGAATTCTGGCGAACTGAAGTCGTGCAATACGATGATGCCTAAGACGTTCTGGGCCTGTCGCAGGTCTACGACTGGTTAGGTTGGCTTCCCTGAGTCTTCGCCTAACTGTCCGCTCGCTTACATTAGTTTCCCGGACGTACTGAAGTTGATTTCTGATTTCAACAGCTGTAGCGTGACGATTTCGTAGACTTTGTAAGGTGATAAAACGATCATCACGAGCGCTAGTTCTGCGTTGAGGATCAGTTCCAGGTCGTCTATTGTAAGCTCCAGTTTCCAAAAAACGTGTAAAAATACGGTGCACAGTGCTATTGGATACATTATACTGTCGGGCAACATATCGTTCACT